>WOGO01007903.1:0-10899 GCA_015342085.1 Leptinotarsa defecta
TCTCACTCCCATAGTCTTCTAACTAACGCACATCTACTGGGCGGGGCCATAACGGAATTCAGAAAGCTCTTCCTACATTTGACAAGCTGTATGTTATTTGAACAACAATAACCCAGTAGGAACCAAACGCCAGACGATTTCAGCTGTTAGGAAGTTTTCTAAGTTTTGAAAAATCAACATACATGTGTCACCTTGAAATTTCATACATGTTGAACGATTGAAATGTTCCTCCTGCAAATCTCTACCGATAATTTTTCTGATACCTACTTGATGAAATTCTTCAAAAATTCCCTATGGCAGATGTATGTCAAATTGTTAGAAACTTGCGTTTCAGGACTTCGCAATACCTGGAATCGTCTGCCATTTTGTTCTTGCTGGGTGCTGGGTATCTATGGTAGTTGTATGCTAACTTTCAAATACCACATGATTGAATCAGTCTTAATTTTCAAAATGACGTGGAATATCACGAGTGGGTTTGGGAAAATGGTCATTTCCTACATTTTGCGTAATGACGGGGAGGTAGTGTAATAAAACCACTAGATAGGGATTGTGTCGAATTTACAAACGAGATAGCGTATTGAAGGTAAAATACTAATCTGTATCTCAACAGATACTGATGAGAAGGTTTTCAATAGATTGTTTCCTTAAAAGTAATAATGCATTCAGCTGTGAAAACTCGTCCTACAGACTCATGCTGACTAGCCTTATCATATTGGTAAATGACAAATTTTTCGTTGAATCTGAAAATTTGTGAATTAAATTTTGAAGTCTTGTGAAGTCTTTCGATAAAACTAAGTGTAATATAGTTAGTTTTCTGCCCCTCGTATATCACGGTGATTGTCAAGCCAGAAGAAGGGTTCATGGTAAAACGGAAAAATCACGGGTAGAAAGCGCAGGTGGTATTGGGCAGTGAAAGTGTGTTTTACTCAAAATCCTTTCCGATCAGAGTTCGGAGTATTAAGGGAAAAATCGAGAAGACATCACACTTCGGCTTCTTTGGCTATGAGGATTTGGCCTATGAAGATGTTACAGAATGATTTGAAATGTTTCTCCTATATAGTAATATTCTTCCAATTTCGAATTTCTTGACCTAGATTATACGTGTGTCACCATTTCATGCGATGATACATATCTGTATAAATGCAAAAATTAGAATCAACTAGGAATTATTTATTTCAAGTTCGGCGTCATTTACCTGAAACAGAATTGATTAGGTCCTGCTATCTTCAGCATTTTTGTGAAATTAAACTCCGGAATTAATATCTGATCGAATATAGATGATCACACATTTTTCATGAACACTCACAATCTTGGAAAAAGGCTGACCACAGGAAGTGAAAAATGGCCGTACATTAAACAAAAAATCTGGAGGGCCAGCATTAACTGGATACAAGAAAGAGCACTTCTTTGAAGAGGGGAAAATTAAACAGAAACTCATCCACTCGCCACCCCTATTTATCCTCTCATCCCGCTGGCAAAAACAGGATTGTTAGAAGAATGGCTTGAACAAAAAGGGAGTTTCAAGATAAAGGATTACTTTTAGTAAGAGTGCTATCAACGTGAGTGAATCGTTCAAGAGTTCCTTGTCATCAAAATGTTTTATACTGTGTTTTGCATGACAATGATTTGTACACATTAATATTGAAATGTTGATCAGAGTCAAAATATTTAGAATCAATAATTGTCTTTATTCTATTTTGTGAATACAGTCATCGAAGATATTGAAGGGAAATAAATGAATTCTGATAATTCGTTCAATACCCTACGCGACAGTGGATCCTGAATCAATGCTCGCTTTCTTACAAAATTTTGTGTATTCTCAAAATTTTTTCCAAAATGGATACATGCCATGCAATGCCATGCCACAAATATTGAATTCCAATTTGAACTTTTGACTAAAACGATGAAGCAAGCCGCTTATAATCGAGGAAGCAGGTAATTCTCCTACCTAACTGAAATAGAATTAGTTATTTTCTTCAACTTCAATACAGAAAGTGGTGACTGAATTAGTAATATGTTAGGAAGCTATTGATAAGTTTTTAATGCCATTGAAAAAATTAGATGTTACCATACGATTTGTGAATTATTTTATTTTCAACAAAGTCTCCAAAATTTATCTGCTTTATTAGATGGATTACGAAATACCAGTTTTGAGAATGTGATTCACTGAAAGAGATTTTTGTAGGATTCCTTATCTTCTTGGAGAAACTCATTCATATATTGAATGATATTGACTAATAATAAAAACGACTGGAAAACCCTGCGATAATAAACTGGAAACAGAGGCAATTGATGAATCCATGTAAAATCTTACATTCTTCATAAAGGTCATTCATAAATTCAACTGTGTGGAAAATTATCCTCTGACTTACATTTTCCAAATATTTGCCTTCATGAAACTCATATCTTCCCAAATTTTCTGAAGAAGAAACGTGAGAGTTGACAGTGACGAAATATTATTGACTGTCCTGTCTGTTATAAACTCATTGAATTCACCGGGAAAATTTTAC
Source organism: Leptinotarsa defecta (assembly GCA_015342085.1). Taxonomy (NCBI): domain Eukaryota; kingdom Metazoa; phylum Arthropoda; class Insecta; order Coleoptera; family Chrysomelidae; genus Leptinotarsa; species Leptinotarsa defecta. The sequence continues at coordinate 2,511 of WOGO01007903.1, forward strand.
ATAGCGGACACTTTTTTATTCGGAATGAATTCGAACAGAACACCATTTCTCTTCGATTAATATTTTTTTTTCAAAATTATTAAAGTAGAATGATTCTAAAGAAACGTCATTCTGAAATTTAACTTGGATTGTTCTGCCACAGTTTTACACATAAATCATTAGTATTATCACCGATATGCCATGTCCTGTCAATTCAGAAGTTGATTTTGTACGTAGTGGTTTAGGTTGTTATTATTGTCTCAATTCATTGAATACAAGTAGGTACGGAGGGAAGTTTTGATTGTCTGGATTTTCCTGGTAGTCAAGTTTGATCTTGCTCTTGAAGATTATCACTTGGTGATCGAAACACGTGTCGAGGTTTAAAAATAACTGTTTGATGTTGGGACAAAACCAGTAATATTTATCTGTAACAATAAAGTAAAGTCCCTGAATTGAGAAAAGTTCATGTGAGATTCTCAATGAACCTCCATCCCCATGAGATGTGGATCGTTTCACTCATTTTGTTGCGTTTACTCATGGAACATGATCCACAAATCCAATGATCACATGTCACATAGTATAAGGCATGGTCAATAGTTGATTTGAATTAGTGGTGTTTCTCCCGTTCAGAATATAATAATTATAGAGTCAAGTTTGAGTTTATAAAGCCAAGCACTAAAACTTTGGTCTTCCACTTGACCTTCTATCCTTTCCTCAGCCTGGTTGTTTACCAGGCTGAGGAAAGCTCCATAAAGATTCACATAGCTTATACTTATTTTATCGATTCAATCACTAATTTTTATATTATTATTATCTCTATCACTCGATCGATATCCTTCAATACAAATAACTCAAAAGTGGAAGGACCTTTCAATTATGTTCTGTAAATGAAAACGCAGCTGAGCTTTGTTTTCAAACCTTTTAGGTCATACACTCAACCCATTATAATATAATCGATCGGCTGTTCGAACAATAACAGCGATAAATTACAATGTAAGCGATTCGATTTACTCCAAGTCTCCACAGGAAATCGATGCAATATAAATGGATAGCTAGACTTCGAAAAGCAGTATTTAAAATTCCGTACAAAGCTCAGTATCCGCCATAGGATGACACACACATACGAACGTAATAGATTTCCAATGAATATTATTGCTCAACTCGTGAAGAATAAGTTGCACAATGCGATTTTCAGGCGAAGGTCTTTATCAAGACCTTTGCCGGATCTCTATGTGGAATTATTAATTGAATAGGGTTTGCTTAACAATTCATGAATTGATTAAAAGGCAGATTGTTGGGAACTGGAATGTTTGTATTTGACGAAAAACAAGTCTCTTTCAGGCAGAAAATGTTATTATATTCAAATTTGATACACGAAATAAGATTAAAAAAAATCTCCTCTAAGGGGTGAATTTTCTTGGAGTGATTAGTTTTCGGGAAATATCTCTTCACTTATCCACCTTCATACAAAAATTGTGAGGAATTTCCGAAAAAAAAGGGCGCAATTGAGTTCAGTATACATTCTTTACGAAGAGGTTATAGATCACACATAGACTGTGGAAAAAAGAACACTCACATGAACATTAAAAGGACAGCAAAGATAAATCATTCTTGAAACAACTACTGTCATAAAAACAATTCAGTTTATACTCCGAACATACGTTAGAAAAGTTTTCTACAATTTTTAAATGAAGATAGAGAAGTAGTAAGCCAAAAAGCTTTTTTTTTCAAAATGAATAATAAACTTCTTATAATAAAATGTAACTTGTTCACAAAAAAATAATCTCATCATTAGATTCAACACAGCACAAATGTTGAATAACAACAAAATGCAGTTTCATTTGAAATTACTACATTGCCAAAATGTCCGAGAATGAACATTTTGAACATTTAATACATCAAGATCAACGTTCTTTATCAATTTTTTTATTTTAGTTAGTTTGTTTGTAACTTCAGAATTATCGACATTATTGCTTGATCTGTTCGCGAGCAGATGGCGCTATACGTAACCTCCTTGATATAATTCGAACTCACTTTACATGAATTTTTTCATTTGAAAAAAGCCTTCCATTCCATTTGAAAATTTGGGGGTTGCAACTCTCACCCTTGAGGTTGGAAATGTAATTCTTAAATGTGAAATTGACTTTCTAATTATTTTTTATTCAAATTATATTTCTGACTAGGAAGCCGTCCAGTGCTCCACACGGGTGCAATGCTGATACCAATATACTACAGAATGTCTTAAAAGTATTGTCATTTTCCTTGCTATAGATCTTCGATTAACGCGTGCTATCGCTGCTAATCACAAAGTGCTATAGGACAAAGGACATTAAAAATTATGTAATTTATAAGGAATGGAAATCAGAGAGGATTTCTTCACAAGATCTGTTATGCCCCAAGGGTCCAATCTAGGACCCCTCTTCTTTTCATTGTTCAGGACTCGCAATGTACACTACTCGCGGATAATTTTGAATTATTCAAGGAAATCAAAAGTCAAGAAGATGTGATTTTGCTACAAAATGACGTAGATAACGTAAATAGAGTTTACGAGTTGTCCCTGTCAAATGGCTTCACGTTTAATGTTGAAAAATGCTTTAGTATGTCAATTACTAGGAAAAAACTACGGAATGATTTTCAGTATAAGTTAAACAATGAATATTTAGCCAAGAAGAGAGTATGTGGAGATTTGGGAGTTACGCTGGATGAAAAACTCACTTTTGAGCAACATATCACCAACATTATAAACAGAGCATAGAAAATGCTTGGCTTCGTTATTAGGAACTCATTCAAATTCACAAAAATATTCACATTACTAACACTTTATAATGCATTTGTCCTTGAACCCAAGAAAAAATATACAATGTAACAACTATAATAAATATGAAGAAAGGAATCTAAAACACAAACGAAATATTTCATCACGATACAGAGAAAAAAAACACTTAAATACGAACAACAACCAAACAAAAACCAGTACAAAATAATGAAAAGGAAAAATAGAAGGGGAATTTGCAATGTTATTGTAATTTTTGTTGCAAAAGATTTTCTGGGACAAAATCAAACAATTCAAAGAAAATGAAAGAACTATTCAAAAGTAAGAGATCAAAGTCATCAACTAAGATTATTGCAACCATTTGAGTACCAACAAGAAGAAAAAAAAGAGTGACACAGTGTAACGAAACAACAATGAAAGATTGGAATTTATAAAAAAATTCTTACAATACATACAATTAATGAACTACTGAGAGGAGAAAAGAAAGCAATATTCAGAGGTGTAAATAAACGAATATAACTGAGGAACTATAAAGAAAACAACTGAAAATTTATATGAAGGCGAGTCAGAAACACTTGATGTAGGTATATAAAAAACAGAGTAAGTCCATCTATATTTTAAGAGCTTTGCACAACGAGGCGCTCTGTCTTCCACAACAGTTTCCACTTCAAGCCTTCACCTACTTGAGTTTGTTTTTTAAAGGCAGATAAGTTCAGTAATCATGGATAGCCTTAGTTGCTGAGGCCATTAAATCGAAAAGAAGAAGAAGAGGAAGTTCAGTAATTCTTAGGTTCTGATTTCAACTATACAATATATAGTGGAAGTGGAATTGAGAAAAATTCCATTTGTTATGAAATATTGTGCAGTCTCCCATAATATAGCGAATTATTTAAATGTTGATATTACAGATGATAATGGAGAGAAAATATTCAAGATGAACAACCAGATGTTATAGAAGAAGATGATTTGAAATATCTTCGTACTAGTTCTTCACAGACATGGATTGCAGAAAAGGGTACATCTAAAAAAGTTTGTTTCCGTTTATTTCTATTCTTTTGAAATTAGGTCAGTCAGTATTACAGTCCCCAATGATAAGGTTGTGTTGAAAATATTGTGTCGGAAACGCTTCGTGTCTGTAAACGTTTCATAATCATCATATTCGTTGCGGCGGAGTAATTACAAAATTAATTTTCAAGGCGTAATGATGGAAGCTAGCATAAGAACAATTTATTGTTCTGTTAAGTCTTCAGCATAACGACAGGAGTTATTTCACATAATTGCAAGACCAAGTGTGATTTTAAAACGTTTTTTGAATCGGCATGAGAAACAATAAAATCAATTCATTTCATTCGTAAAATACTTGTTTATTGTATAATCATTCATTTGAATACTAACGCAACATATCATTATATAAATAGTGAAATAGGTTTATTACTAGGTGTGTTTGAGACAAATCATTTCTTGTGAGTTAATGAATGAAATAATTTGAGCTGTAGGCACTGTAATGAATGTAGGTACTCGTAATACGCTTTTACTACTGGAATGAAATTCTATATTAAATTCATACATTATACTCTCAGTTCATTTTCAGAGGGACTAGTTTCCAAAAACATTTGTGTTTCAACTGCTCACTATGCGTAGACGTTACTCTTAGAATCCCAGATGAAAAAGAAAGTCAATTAGCACATCATTTCAAAGGTCTCTTTCCAATGGTGGGTACTTCTATTTCAAATTTTTTGAGCAACGCTTTTTGAAAAATTGTATTGATAACACGCAATTGTTTTTGAATAAACGTGAATTAGACTTCGAACCAACCTTAGATGCTCTTTTTCTACCTCTTCCTGAATAAAGATTACGAAAAAAGAAAATAATTTGCGCCATATGGACTTATTTAAATTATCAGTGGAAAGGCATTTTTAAAAACCTTTACGAAAAAGTTTGCTGTTCAATTCCTAAACAAACTAGAAATCTAGCACTTAATAAAAGCAAATAGAATATCATGAAAAATGTAATATTGCATTATTTTCAGTTAATGTTGGCATCTAAACTATTTCTTCTGGAAAAAGACTCGATGAAATGATTTTTATTCATTCATGACGTGAAATCTTTTCGGAAATCGATAGACACGTCAAATAGCCATTTGAAATCCTGTACAACCAATATTCCCTTCCGTTTTAAGATGTTATAGTAAAATTCACCTTTCGTATGGATGAAAATATTTCTTCAAAGTGCTCCCTTTGAAAACGAGTTAGCTTCTTCTTTAATTTATATGGCTGTTGCTTCTCAGTCGAGTGCATTTGGCCAGACTCCTTCTGTCCATAGTGAACAGCAGAAGCTTCGTTTTCAACGATTATTCAAATTTTCTTCAATTTTTATCAACCACAGTACCAAACTTTCGACTTTCATAACTTCTTGACGATGTAGCGGCCATTTTATAATGTCTATTTTCCTAATAGACCCAGTGTGCTCACTGTGTCTGAGAAATTATAGTACACACGGTGGGTTGAATATTCAATGATATTTAAATAAACTTTATGCAACTAGATAATGCGTTATAATAAAACTTCCAATGTATTAATAACTTATTTTTTATCATTGGTATCAAGTAGATAGTTATCTTTCTTCATTGTTCAGAAGGTATCAGAGCATTTTTCTAATGTTGAACTTGTGAGTGAACTTTTTCAATGTGTTGTTTTGCTGCATCATCTGCAAAGGTAACGAAATGAAATGTGGGCACTCTTGTTTTCTGAAGCTAATGCTATACAAGGTTTGTATAGCAGTTCAATCAAGTTTTTGACAGTTTTGGCATCATAAATTGTGGAACACAATCAATGTATTTAGTTAAAAGTAATAATTCACTGGCAACATGTAACTTTTGATTATTATTATTAATTTCAAGTTATTATCGACAGTGAATTAATTATTCACATTTCTGCTTGATTAGAGTTATTATTATTTTCAGCTACTTCTTGCAGAGGAAACCAATATTCTATTTTTAATTTTGCTGTTTAAAATGATTAATCGACTGAGTTGTGAATCAAATACTTTCAATTTATCTTGAATGTGTCAGTTCCGTAATTATTATATCCATAAAAAACAATTTCAACGCTGCGCTGGTGACAGTAAATATCTCATGTACGATTATCATAATGACATTCCAAAAATGTTGGTCAAAATGCCACGCATAACTAAACTTTTAATATGAATATCATGAATATTGCTTGAACAATATAAATAGTTTTATCTTCGCTGTCAAAAAAACAATCAGAACTGTTTCTGGCGACTTCTAATGAATTTTATTTAAGATTTAACTATTTAAATCTGTGTAATCTGCTTAAAATCGGTTTTCTGTAGCACCCCTACGAAAGACAACCCTCAGAAGTCGAAACTTGTACGAGCTAAGGACTAACGAGGTCTTACCTTTTAACGTGTGATTCCTAACACGGGTTGGACGATAGCAAGTGAAAATCGATCGTTCAGCCTCGGGCTTGAACCAGCGACCAACACGGTGAGTGAACAAAGCACCCACGTCAAACCGACCGGCTACCGTCCAACCTGAATCCCCAAATTCAAATCTTACATTTTAAATGGATATGACCATTCTTACAATATTTTTTTCGTGAATCAGCATTTTCAAATTAAAAAAAGGATAAAATTTTGAGTTGGAACAAGAAAGTGTTTCTACAATTTTAAAACAGGAAATAACCTAGTATATATCTAAGATGAGTCAGTAGCGTGGGATGCGGATGTCTGTTTTTGGAGAATTTAAATTTTTATTAATTTATACGTACTCACCATCATGATGTACATTGAATTTATTATATTTAGTAATGAAAAACTCCGTTGACATCACAGATAAATTTACGATGGCGTGACGAACAAAAATAGTTTTGATTATTTCGAAATTCAATTATTGAAATGATATTCATACGAGAAATGAGAGTCATGTATTTGAAGGATATAAAAAAAGTTATATGGAAGTGTGGAAAATACAATTGTGTGAGAATAAAGCTAAAAGGATGTGATCTGAAAATCATTCTTTCATATAATGATAATAACAATAATAATAATAGGTCTTTATTCCCAGAATGATACAATAAATAAGTGTGAACATTTACTGAAACAAGAAAGACTGAAGATCAGTTGGTTGCATCATAAGATGCAACCTCTGTTTTTCATCTTTCCTGTTCATCTGGGGACATGAAAATGTCAATCAGAATAGAATGTACTATATATGATCAAAATCGAATTGATTTAAATTGATTTGTCAATCATAAATGAAATGTATATTTCATGCTTGTCTATTCGAATCACAAAACTTTTAGGTAGAGAAAAAGCGAATAAATTGTTTTGACAAGTGACTTGAAAATCTTGGTTGTATTAGTATAGTCTGATATAAATTGATGATGTTTTTATATACATCTGAAAGGATCATCACCTCACTTGATGAGGGTCATTGAAATAATTTTTAGTATAACTAATTATGTCACATTGTGATTATTCCTAATATTAATTACTGCCTGTTATGTTACATTACATTTACCTGTTTTCTACCTACTCGTATAATTATAGCGTACGAGAGTAAACAAGGGACTGTTTGTCGTTGATCATATATCTTATTGCACATTTTTTAATTACTAAACTTTCCAAAGTTTTAGCCATGTTTAGCGATTCAAGTTCATGGAACCGAATATGTTAAAATGGCTCTTATATCGAGTTATTATAGACAGGTTAGTTTGACCAACATAATTTTTTATATCAATTCTGAAATGCGAGATACAACTTTTTTGCTTTCATTCTTCTTGATAGTGTTTTAATCTGAACTTTGAAGTGATTGTGAATGCCAACTGAATCGAAATTTTGTGATAGCTATAAACCAATGAAAGTTCAAACTAGCCTCAAGATGCTTCTGTAAATATGTTCGAAGAACATTTCATGAATATCATCGAGAAATAACGGTTGTTAATATATCGATTATAAATTAAACGTCCATTATATACTAAGTAGCCAGGATAGTACATTGAATATTCATGTCCATGGATTCAGTATATACTTTTTATAGTGCTTATACTTATAGACATATAGTTCACGGAATTAATTCAAAAATGTATAATGAAATGGCTTTCTGCCAAAACTCGTTTCAATATTCTTTACTTTGTTTATACAATAAGCATGAATCATTGTTTATTAAGTTTCCTGGAATATCAAAAGTGAGATGAGGCAATCGCTAGGAATATTAGAAAGTAGGGTTCATCTTGAAGATATGGATCTAGATCACTCTATATAAAGATAAAGTGGGCAAGGCCCAAATCTACAGAAAAGAGGCGCCAGCCTAATTGCAATATTTCATAATAATTTCACTTATCTATAGATAAAATACTGTATTTTACATAATTGATTATTAGATAGGTTTCTATAATCCTAAAAACATCCTACAATCTCAACTCTGACGTTCATTTGAAAATCAATTTTTGATTATCGAAATGAGCAATAAAAATGTTTTTCAAATTATCAAAGAACAATTCGTTCAGGCCAGTCTCAACTCCCTACACAGTAGGTTAATGGACTGACACCTATCAGAAAACAACTACTTCCCTGGCTAATACCACGAAGGGCGTTGGATTATATCCGACAGGT
>WOGO01007904.1:0-10898 GCA_015342085.1 Leptinotarsa defecta
TGGAGCGAACATCGCAAATGTCACTCCATCTCGTGGACGAGGTACTAACCAACTGCATATCCGTAATTTGCCCGATTCCTCTGAATAAGGAAAAAAACTTTCTTATTAGTCAGTGGGCTATGCTTGAAGACTGGCCGTAAACAAATCTAAAGTAAATGGAACTTCAAACGTTCCAGCCAGTCTCTATATACCTACACAGTAGGTTTAATGTTAATAGTAATGTTAATAGTAATAGGTGTAATGTTAATAGTTTAAAAATACTGATGAACACGCTTTTATAGCATACTAAACTGAAAAATGAAAAATAAATATAGTTTAAAATACTAAAAAAAAGCTTTTAAAAAACATGAAACTGAAAAGTTGAAAATAATTTTTTTTAAAATAAGCTTTAAACAATAACGAACGAAAAATATTAGTATTAATGTGATAAAAGCGGGGGCGCTTTGTGTCATATTTTTTGTACATCATGCGTCCGTCGCTATTTTCACAATAATACCAGTATTTTTTGTTCGTTATTATTTTAGGCTTATTTAAAAAAATATTTTCAATTTTTCAGTTCGATGTTCTTTAAAAGCGTGTTTTTTGTTTTTTAAATTATAATTATTTGAAACTCAGAACCCAAATAAGAGAATCGGTTTTCGAAATATCTTCTAGTAATTGTTAAAATTTAAATTAATCATTAATTTTGATTAGAAAAAAAATTGCGGGAAGAAAACATCAATTGTCTCCCTAATCTGAATCTATTTTGGAAATGAATTTGTGTTTTTCTATTTTCATTTCATTCCTCATATGAACCCAACTATTAGCTGCTCTGAAATTGTGATTTTTATTTTTTTTAAATACAGCTCTGCTTGATTTTTTGTCATATCTGATTCTTACGTTTCATTTCCACACGTCCCACTTCGAAATTTATGAGGAAGACTACTTCCTTCTTTGAAGCAACTTTTACAATCTCCAGAACTGCAATATTTTTCTTGATCACTGTTCCACCAACCAAGTTGGCGTCTTTTCTCTTCAGGATACTAAAATATTCAATTGATTGCCTCAAAATAATCAGAAACACCTCGCTCCCGTCTGAATGTGCAATCCCAATTACCAGTTCATTCGCCAAATTACATATAAATGATGAAAACCGGTTTTGAAGACTGTTTCTGCAGCACATAAATTTATTTATGGTTTTTTGTGATTTCTTGAGCCCTCTGGATAGTAAAAGTATAAAATAAAAAATCAGAAAAACCTCGCTAACTCTAGAATAGTCAATTTCAATCACCAGTTCATTCGCCAAATTACAGCACATCATTTTTGTTACTTCATAAATAATAAACAGTTTTTCAAGACTGTTTCACTAAAATCAACGCGGTTCTGCATGCAGAAGAGAGTTTTTCGTTTTTTTGATATTGTAGCATAAATATCAATCGAAACAATAGCAATATTAATAATAAAAGAAGGACTTATGGTGGAGATTTACGTGAATTGAGTGATTGCAGGTTCTTTGTTTGCAAAGCTTCTAAATATCATGTTGGCACTCAACAATGATGTATTTTATTTATCTGGTTATTATTTAAAGTTTAATTGTTTGACTTACGTATTAGTATTATTCTGCTGCTGAGCCCTCAGGATAGTAAAATATAAAATAAAATATTAGAAAAACCTCGCTAACGCCAGAATAGTAAATTCTAATCACAAGTTCATTCGCCAAATTACAGCACAACATTTTCCGCCATTGAAAATACATATTTTGGCGAACTATTGAATATTCCTGGCAATGATCCGTTATTTAAGTGAAAAGCCAAGTGAAAGGCCAAGAGTTGGATAATAATACTGTTACAACATTTTACAACTGATACAACATTTTGAGTGGATGAATGGTGTGATTGTGAATCAGATTACTTATATTTCTCAAATCTGTTGTTTCAATGAGAAACTGGATAAAAGTTTGAAAATATTACTCATGCATATATACACAGTATTTCATGGACTCCCTGCCGAAATAAGAATACATTGATTCGTAGATTGATAGAGGACCGCTTGTGGCTTATTCGTCTCAAGAAAAAGTCTAACGGGTTCAAATCGCACGGTCTCGATGGCCAATTCACATCACCCTCGCGAGAGATGACCATGCCTTCAAATCGCTTGTGCAGAATATCCAATGTGGCATGAGCTGTGTCCCAAGTAGTGTCAGCTGTCAAAGTTTGGAAGTCCCTATTAAAAGACACTATAGAAAGGTGTACTATTCCTGTGTTTGATGTTGACATGGCGGTTGTGACTATTGGTGGTATTCGATTTCGTTACTAATTTTTTGAATTGTTTCACTTACAGAAACTTTGGGAAATGTTTCACTTTGATTAATCCAGTAGCTTTTTTTTCCCGAAACATTTGGTTCAATCTTCGTCTTCGTCAGAAAGATATTTTGTAATTTTCATTAGCAACAGATAGTTGAATATTTTGGCGAAGGAACCGGCAATTATTATTCGATATTATGGCGGGAGTACAGATGTTAATTTGACTTATTGGTAATTGGTTCGTAGTTTTCTAGAAAAGTACAGAAAAAATATTCAGTTTTTTCATTTTCTGCTCGCCTATATATTTCAAATCTCCTTCTCCTTCCTTTATGAATTGATGACAAAATTTTTACGAACTAAGAACACGCAGAAAAATCAACAACTGTTTAGATTTACGGCAGATGGAAATAGAGCTGTCAGACATTCAAACATAAACAAATCGAATATCGAAAAATCGTTATAAATTCCACATTAAATTATTTCTATCACATCCAACTTTGAAAAAGTAGGATGTTTCAAAACACTGAGCGCTATAGAAAATACTTACGTTTTTATCAGAAAATATTACGAAAGTCATACACTCTTTACAAAAATCAACACCTACTTGACTATGCATATCTTTGTGTGATATAAACAAGAACCTGTAGAGATAAAAATCCACAATTTACAATTTAATAAAGGTTTGAACAATTTGAAAAACAAAATAAGTTAGTAATAATCTTCTTTTAGTATTCCATATGTACAATTCATAAACCAATGTTCACCATAAACAGTTTAAGTGTCGAATAAAAAGGAAGCAGTGGTTTTGAAAGCGCATTTGAACAAATGCCGCAGTTAAAGGACCAACGATCGATCCCAACAAATCAATTGATAGAAAAAGACATCAACATGTATTCTAAATCCCCATTGAAAACAAATAATGTGATTTCGCAATTCAAACAAAACCTGTGGATCCTAATTGGGTTACCTTCTTGACGTGATTGTACCGCAGTTGGTCCTTTAGCTCTGTTTTTGTATACAGGGTGCTGCGATATTGTTGATAGTGCTCTAGCTTGCGAACATACAGGGCTGCTGTGATAAATATTTACAAAAATGCCCTGTATGCTTTCTTTCGAACAAAAACTCGTGTTTGTGAAAAACGTGACATAATTTATTGATGGCAGTTTGGTGACTCTCAAGCTGTTTGGCCGAAAGCAGGAACCATGCAAAGTGTAAAGTGTAGATGATGTCTATTAATTTTCAACATTGTGGCTTAGAGATTATGTATTGATTGTTAGTGACTTGTTATATGATTACAGTTTTTATTTCAAGATATCTATATTGGAGTTTGAATTAAAAAAAAACACATCACTTTGATAACTATGATCTTTCATATTGGACTTGAACTACTTTGAATTCATTATGAATATAGTTCTACATATTTAATGGAATTCAGCCGTTTTCAACCTGAGTTTATAGATCTGTGAAGGGTAATTATAACTTGATAATATTCCACTCTTCAATTGAACAACTTTAGGGTATCAATCCAAAATTATGGAAAAGACGTTGAATGTTATGAATACCCACATTCTACTTGTTGTTGAGGTGTATTTTGAGAGAATTTTCAGGCCGATGAAAATACACCTTATTCATGTTTAAAATGTAAAACCGCTAAAATTTCTACGAATCCAATTGCTATCTAATTGTATACGTGTTTACACTAAAAAGATATTCCTAATGCTTCTTTTTTTTTTCATTCTTGAATGATGACGTGGCATCCAATGCACATCTGTCAACAAAAGTACAAACTGACTAACTCATAGTGAACTAATGCTGAGTCTGCTATAATGAATTTATTATTTGTCAAAAACTTTGAGAGATGGTCCCTATCGCGGTTCATTATTATTTATCCTATGATAGTCGTATGTTCATTCGAATTCCCATAAATAACATGTCACATGTACTGTCATATACAAATCATCATTTGTCGAATATGTACTGTATGATAGATTGGAACATATGGTTAGTAATTGTTGATTATTTGTTGTTTACCAGTTTTGAAGCAACATGAATATAGTGTAGAAAGAAATTTCATAGATACAGTAGAATTACAATTTTCAATATCACTTTTTTAGGATAATGCAAGAAAGAGGATGTATATCGGAGGAGATATTTCTATATTCAATGTAGGAAAAACAATAATATTTTGATTTTATATATGAATTGTATCCCGTTTTTTTTTACCATGTATTACATTTTCTATTTTTCAATTCATTACAAATCGAAAATTATTAGATATGATGTATACATTCACTTCTATGAATATTTCCATTTCCTTTTCATTGATTTGAGAAAGAGTTTCAATTCCACCTTAAATTCAAATGAAGCTGGCTGTCTTCTCTCTTGCTTCAAGTAATTTGGTTATTTTCTATATTTCTCTTCGAGATGACTACTTTCACTTCATAGGAAATCTCTAATATAATCATATCAATTCGTGTTTTCACGAATATAAGTAATATACTAAAAAAATTGATCAATTAAATCAACGTTCTTGGACTTGTTTTATCATATGTTGAGATTTCAGTTACGAAAATGTGTTTTCAAATTCACCTGTATTTCTATCAGCAGGCTCCACTCATATGAACCATGCGACTAGAAAGTTCATGAGTTGATTCTTTCTCAGTTTCTGTAAACCTTTTTACGAAATATTAATTCGAATGTCTACCAAGATTTGATCCTTCATTTAGTCTATTATGAATTCAGCCATTTCAAAATCCATTAGATGAAATCTGCTTACATTTACATAAACAACGATAAAGTTTATGGAAAATTATGTAAACTGGCCTTCAAAAGTTAATTTGGAGAGTATTAGTTTTCATGAATGAATAATGGTAAGGTTTATTTTCTCGTTCTAATATGTTGACATCCAGTGAACTTCAGAAGTTGTTCAAAGAAATATGTCTGTTGCATAAATGAAAGTTTCATCTATTCTGAGAAATTTCAAATGATTTTATTCGTAATTAAAAATTTTTATTCTATTCTGTTAACTGGTATTATGGATATTCTTCCATGTCCGTGTTATGGAAAATTGTAATATTTATAGTGATATATTTTTCATTCCATCGTTTTCATGGTATCAATACATTCCATTATTTCTTTTCTATTTATACTGACTTGAATTTTTAACTTCACAGGATCTTTTCCTTATCCCCAATTCAAATGTCATCGCCTCCCTAAATATAATTTCTAGAATTGAGTTTTGCTCAGTTAAGTGATTCAAAGTCTGTTTGATTGTGATTGACAAAAGCAAGCAAAAAGTTCATACTTACATTGTCTAATCATGTGTTAACAGACTTAGATATCTATGAGAAAAAAAAATGAATGAAATATTGGAAATACCAAAATCGAAATATCCAGAAGAGTTGGTTGAAAAACAAACATGAAGAGAGGGAGGAAAATGAGAAAAAATTGAGTGTGGATTTCAAAAATATAGGAAAGCTTCATTTATAAAAGAAAATCAACGACCTGGATTGAAAATTAACTGAATGGATAGAAAATTAAATGGGTGGAACAGTTAGTGGAATATTGAAAATACGCAAACAATAACCTCGAAATGATGAAGATGAGTGACGAAAGAATTCAAAAAATTAAAAATGAGGACAAATTAAATTATTATCCCAAATGAAGCTACTTCTTGACCCTTCGATTGTTAGTATACACAATTTTCTTCAGGTTGTAAGAAGCCAGATCAATGTATTTTCAATTGGATTGTATTGCTAATCATATTATATCGTGTAATATTTGAAATTTCAGAAAGAGGGGAGATTTAAAATATTGAGTCGTACCGATTCCACGACATAAACGTAGTTAACCCTTTTAGGTTATTATCAAAAACTAAAATATTGATATGAATTAAAGTTGTTTATCCTGGAATCTTCGTTGATTTGTTTCCTTTTCAACATGAATGATAACTTTCATTTGATTCTTATTCAATTTTTTTTCATAGTTTTCAGAACCTTTTTAGAAATTTTGTGAAGTTTATGACCAAAAATAGCCTTTAAATAGTTATTTTAATTGAATCACATCACTGAACAATTACTGTGACTTTGATATAAAATGTTTGGGAGCTAGGTATAAGTGAATTATTTGAAATCGTGCATAAAAATCTCAATATTTCAATCTATAGAAAAAATGAGTGAAGGGATCTGAAATGTTCACATATTTTGAAAAATGTGTGTTGCACATTCACACCTCGAAACAGGCTGAAATCAGCTGAAAATGTGTATTCGAATTAAAAAATCTCTAAGCCACCTATCTACGATGAACATAACATCATCAACTGCAATACCTAGCGCAATCATCTAATATTTACAACTTGCATGGCCTCAGAACAGCTCTTCTGTGATTCACTTACACAACTCGACGTTGCCAAACGGCTCGGTTCTAGGTAACAGATGTGCGACGTTGCCAAATCGCTCGGATCTAGATAACAGATGTGCGACGTTGCCAAGTCACCGTGCTCGAGATGACAGCAGTGCGTGGTTGCAGTTTCGATACTATCAGCCGTCAGCTGACACATCTTCGACTGCTAGGTGTCTTCCGCCCTGTGCAAGAGCGCGAACTGGCAACCGCAGTCTCGAGAATCGCGAGTCCTTCGAGGGTTGCGAAAGCACTGATCCCATACGCAGCACCCCTAACAAAACATATGTGGATGAGATCGGGGAGATATGGTGGTGCTGGTGAGGATTCAGTGCTGAGGAAGTGGATTCGTGAAGTTGGACTATCCTCTTCTTCATAAATGTTTTTAACTGGGAGCGAATAAATGCATAGAGTATGGAATGAAAATTTCCTGGGTGATAAAGATGATTTAAATGGTACCCACACAGATGAACGATGTATTAAGCAAACTGGTTTATCAATGAATCTTATTTTGACAAATTGACATTTTCATTCTCTGGTTTATGACTTTTTGTTATTTCACACTGAGCTGTGTAGGTATATGATTAGAGAAACTATATGTATATTTTTCACCTTTGCGTCCTTGTTTCGTTAGTCCAAGATTCTATATTCGAAAGATCTGCTTCATTGTAGCATAGCTGATATTTTGGTATTGAATAGTATGCAGTGTATAAAAGCCAAATGGAATTAATTCATTATTTCGGTTCGGTACGTATTTTAAAAAAAATCTGAATTACGTCGAATTTAAATTTGACATACATCAACGAAAAAATTCTACCCCTACCTACCCCCGTCGAATGAAAGGTAAAACCCTTTATTTTTTAAATGGGAAGTATAGGCTTGTGATATGCCGTTTGAAAAGTCTCTTCATTCTCTATTGAAAAATGATATCGCTTTCAAGTTTATTGCAACAATTGAGATGAAATAAATTAAAATCCTGTGGTTACCGAAATTCGATGAAATACACTCAAAACTTATTGCAATATTGTCAAAACTTATTTCATGTTGAGATATTGATAAGAAAGTAAGCAGAAACCATATCAATCTTCTTTTTAGATGCTATCCTTTAAAAAACTGTAAAAAATTTCATTGGCAACGTTAGTTTTAAACGACTTGTCACCTTGTTTTGTATGTTACAACATTAGTTGTCGGTGTTTCAATTCAAGTTTGAAGTTCGTTAACTTCAAGTCTGACAAATGGTTAGATTAACGGAAATGCATAAAATAACAGTTTTACAAATGATTAGTTACGGAGATAATACCCGAACATAATAGGAAGTAGCTAGCATATTTTTAACGATTTCGAAATTTCACACATAAAAATTAAGGTTTGATGCTGAATCATTTGGAAGCAATGGACTTAAAAAATTCAAACATTTTACTGAATGACCAACTGGATTTAAATAGATCACCATTAAACAATATTTAGTACTGAAACAACAGAACTGAATATACATTTTTTTGGCGGATTCATAGAGACAGATTATGGCTGAGCTGATGAAATTAACACACTTCTTTTTCATTCATAATTAGATATTTGTTCTCATGAAAACAAAAAAAATGTTCCAATGGACTTTCTAATACAACATGTCGGTCGTTAGCCGGTCGGTTCGACGTGAGTGCTTTGCTCACTCACCCGAATTGTCTGCCGTGTTGGCCGGTGGTTCAAGCACCAGGCTGAACGATCGATTTTCACTTGCTATCGTTCAACCCGTGTTAGAAGTCACACGTTAAAAGGTAAGATCTCGTTAATCCTTAGCTCGCACAAGTTTCGACTTGAAAGTTGTCGTTCGTAAGGGTGCGACAGCTGGTTAACGGAAAAGCAGATTTTTTTCAACAAACAGGGATAACGAAGGTCGCTAGTGAAAAATATCTTTCCTGCGTTTCATTTTCTTTGTGTATCTCAACTCGCCTTACTAAAATATCGATAAAAGTGAGGTTTCATTGCATGATCATACTTCTATTCACGACATACTAAAACTATATAAGATCTACGAAAGAAATCCATTTCTGTCGGATAGCTGAGAGATATAAGGAATTAGCTTCACGAAGAAATTTGATGGCTTCTAAAAATAAACTCCGTAGGAAAGTTTCCACGTTTTTCGTCGTGTCGTAGACTTTAACGGCGTACAAAATCTAGTAGCATCTGCTTACAAGGTGAAATGTTTCTGGAATTCGCACAGGGAAGAAATAGTTCCACGAACAGGATGAATGGTGATATCGGATATGTTTTATTCTAGAAACGTGCGAGGAAGGTCTGCGTTGTATTGTCGCCAATTATTTCAATGTCAAGAAGGCAGGTATTCACGTTTTTTTTTGAATTAATAACTTTCCTCAGTTAAAGAGAATGAAATGTTTCTTTTGACTTTCATTGACACAAACTTTTTATTCATTTTATTCATATTCATATTCATAACTCAACAGTTTTTGGCTTGTAATGTATTTCAAAAAGTGCTAGGCAACCTTTAAAATGAGACGATGGAAATTGAAAATTCTGGGATTTATGAAATGAGCTGTGAGGAGAAAAATAATATGTTGGTCATTTCATTCTAAATATTGAAACTCGTCTCAAAGAGATGGCGTTATTTGAACAATAACAAAGATTTCATTTCATTCATTGATAGCTTTTTTCTAATTGAAAGATAATTTCTACCTGATTTGTATTCAGGAAATTAGTGATTATTGGGAGAGAAATATTTCCGTTTTATACAAAAAATGTGGAAATCTTACAAAGAAAGAAAGAAAGCAATTCATTTCTGAATAAATGCAGATGATGCCTGCCTTCACTTTAATGAAAAATTACACAGTGTATTTGATCGCTGCGTGCCAAAATTCTCGATAAAATCTAAAAATAATTATCTAGCCTACTTTGATGGTGCATTGATAAAAAAAATTCGAACTGAAACAAAATTTTGGTGTAAATACAAAAGAAACGGCGACATTCACGCTTTTCACGAATTCAAACGTCTTCGGGGAGAAATCAAAGCAGCCATTAAAATATCTTATAAAACATTTATTCAGAAAACTGAGAGTGGGATTATCCATAACTCCAATAAGTTTTGGTTATTCATTAACAAGTTGAAATATACGAATGGAATCGGAGATAAAATGTTACATGAAGGCAAGCTACTCGATAATCCCTCAGATATTCTTGATGATTACAGACCAATCTCTATAATATGCAACTCTGGTGAAGTGTTTGAAATACTTCTTGAGAAGACAATCTATTGTCATGTCAGCAACATTATTAGCCCCAATCAACACGGTTTCATGAAAGGACGTTCAACCATCACCAATCTTGTAAAAATCACTTGCAGAGGGTATTGGTTGTCAGTCTCAGATTGATGTCATCTACACTGATTTTTCTAAAGCGTTTGACAAACATAGTATCCTGCTCAACAAGCTTTCGACTTTTGGGTCATCGAATGAATTAATTATCCTCTTCAAATCGTATTTTTACAACCATGAGCAGTACGTCTAACTCAATAGCATCAAGTCTATCAAATATATAGCCACATCTGGTGTACCACAAGGATCAAATCTAGGACCCCCACTGTTCAATATGTTCATTTATGATATCAGAGCTGAGATTGATGTCGATTTCCTTTTATACGCAGATAACTTGAAACTCTATCACAATATAACATGTTATAATGATTGCGAACGTCTCGCTCTGAATTTAAATCGCGTTGCTACATGGTGTCGAAAGAATAATCTATCTCTCAACATATCCAAATGTAATGTAATGTCTTACTCATTGAAAACGAACTTGAATTCACACAACTGCGTCATAAACAATCAAGTTCTGGAGCATCCTGACACACTCACTGATCTAGGTGTTACTTTTGAATCATCCCTCTCTTTCAATAAAAATATTGACACTACTCTAACAGCAGCTTATCGCATGTATGGATTCTTAGTTAGAAATACAAGAGACTTCGAAAAAGCTTCAACATTGAAATTACTTTGTTTCACTTTTGTTCGATCTAGGCTGGAATATGCATCTGTCGTGTGGAGTCCCTACTATCAGGTTCATGTAAACTAGAAGCCCTACAGAGGCGCTTCCTAAAATATATGTCTTTTAAACTTGAAGGCACGTATTCTTCTGTAGGAATACCCTATCATGAATTGCTAGTAACTCACAATTTTTGTGTTCTCGAGGTAAGGCGTAAATATTATT
>WOGO01007905.1:0-10898 GCA_015342085.1 Leptinotarsa defecta
TAAACCTAGGAGATAGCATGTATTATATAGAAATATAAAAATAATTATCAAGTATACATTAATAAGCGAGTATTTCATGAATCTTTGCAAAACAAAAAAAAACAAAGGCTATACATTTCAGAGTAAATATTAAAATCTATTTAGCCTAAATTAGGTAAAATATGTATAGCAAAACATACACAAAAGTGACACAAAGGGAAAACCATATGAGCAACACAAAACATGAATTTATCTATCCAGAAGACTTCAGATATGTTTTCAACTTTTTCTTGAAATTATATATGGAGAAATGTATAAATTCACTGGGCAGAGCATTATATTGTTTGATCGAGTTGTAAATAAAACTACGAGAAAAGTAGGCTATAGAGGGTTTTGGAATAACGAAAGTGTGACAGTTTCGTGTCCTCGAATCATTCTGAGATTTAAAAGTTTTATATCTTTCATAAATATAATTTGGCTTTTTGTGAATGAGGAATTTATGTGTATTATTGACGAGTAGGTGGAGCTGCCAGGTTTTAGCAATCGGTAACCAACCTGACTCCTCGGACTTGGGGCATATATGGTTGAATTTTCTCACACCATAAGAAATACGAATGCAATTGTTTTGTATTTTTTGTAAAAGACTTTTATAAGCACTTTTTTCAAATCTTGTTTGACAAATTAGAATTCACAGAGGATTTTTCTCTCATACACTTGAGAAAGCTACTGTGCTAGCGAAACATGTTGTGATCATATTTTTTCAAATAAAGTTTGTGGAAATCAAATCGCAATTTTTGAAATTGCTATGAATCTTCATCAAGTAACGGCCGAATCAATCAGAAAAGTCAGAAGTTTAGTCATCTCCTGATGATGCAAAAAGGTGGATATTTCTGAACATTTACAAAAAAAAACTCCTCTTATACAATTTTTCGGCGCCTCTCAATGGATAATCACATCAGATGAGTCTCACCAATGAGGCCAAATCATCCAGAAATCCTCCAAAGATATTTTAATAACAAAAAAAATTATTCCCAAGGATTTCAATAACTTTTTTTAAATATAGTGAAAAATATTCTAGGACTCGTTACTTTTACTGAAAATGATTTGTTTTAATTCACCTACCTCCTACCTCATCGCCTCCCACTTCAAAATTTCCAATGACACCTTAATTTATTATGAAACATCATTGAAAAACTCTCAAAATAATTTTCACTGATACCCAACGTTAAATGTGTTTCAACTTCATTAATAACATTTGCTGTTTATTCTTCTTATCATAGAATTTCCCTGTAAATCATTTTGTGTCAACGTCGTAATGAACAGCATTTAACCAACATTTTTCATATGTTATATGAAGTGATATACTATCTGGAGTAAAACATTTTTTATCATCGTCCATAAATATAAAAGCCGTTTCTTTTATCATGTGGTAACATTGCTATATTCTACACCGTAACAGATGCAAAGACAATTAAATGAGAAAAAAGGTAACTGTCATTGGGAACAATACAATGGTCGAAGAAAATTTACGGGAACTCTCGCCCTTCTCGAGTTATAAGGGGAAAACTAAAAATGCTTTTAGTTTTCCCCTTATTTTTTTTTCGAATGGAATTTTTATTTTCGGAGAATATCAAAAAATGTATTCGAAATGTATTATGACGATGTAATAATAAATATCCGATAAAAGGTTTCGTGTCAACATAGCACCTAACAACTTTTTTTTTAAACCTGTCTTTTTTATCACAGATATTGATAAAGCGATAAATTAACAACCCAGGGGTATATCACATTTGCTCAATTTAAGAGCCACCGGTATACAGCTGTTTCAAGCTATTGGGCATCGTCAGTACCGGGCAGGCGGTCCTCGATTGAAGCCAAATGAGAAAAACCAAGAAAGTACTTGATAACAATAGCTGCGTAAACGCAAGCGAAACATAAGTGGAACCACCTCTTGATTTTCATGGAATTATTTTCCAGCAGCTTGACTGCATTAACCTTCCTCGCTTCTGATGATTTCTTTTCCATATTCTCCATTTCACTAACATTGTCGTCATTAAAATCAATAATGAATTCATTTCCACCATTGATATGGAAGTGTCCAATCTCCAGATAGTCTTTTTCAACTAAAATTACTTTTTTAATCCTTTTCTGCCAGTCTTCTTTGGTAATATTAGATACTTCTTCTTTAACTAGCTCTATCACCTTCTTATCAAATTTTAGAAAATTATTTTTACGCCTGATGCTTTGTTTCAATTTTCCCCAAATCGAATCGATGGGATTGAAAACACAAAAATAGAGAGGAAGTCTCGATATGGTGTGATCATACTTTTCAGCAATACTCTCAAGGGCATACACTTTTTCAAATGTTTTTGTCTGTAAAACTTCAATTAATTGGTTTTTGCAAAATTTTTACCAAAAAAGCCATCGTATCAGCATCACTCAGGAATTGTTAGCATTAGGTTGTATCATCAAAATAATATTACAATCGTCCCAATGGAAGAGCCCAGGACAGCCAACAGCAAAAAAGCACGCCAAATTCAATAAAATTCACTTTTTTTTCGATCACCATGGCGTAGTGTATCAGAAGTTTTTGCTACATGGTCAATAAGGAGTACTAGCTTGTGTGCCCCGCTTGCGAGAAGCGATACGAAGAAAAAGACGGTATTGTGAAAAAACAATTCATGACTTTTTCATAACGATAATGCACTTGCTCACTCGTCACTGTTTGTTCGTGATTTTTTAGCCACTAACAACACCGAAATCATTCCTCAGCTACCGTATTCACCAGATTTGATCCCTTGCGATTTCTTCCTATTCCCAATATTGAGGAGACCCATGAATGGATGGCGTTTTGCGACGATTGAGCAGATGAAACTGAATAGGTGAGAGAACTAAAGGGCATACCAAAAAGTGCATATTAGAATTGCTTCGAGGATTGGAAAAACACTGGCACAAGTGTATTTTATTTGAAGGGGACTACTCTGGAAGAAACAAAATAGAAAATAAATTCACCTCACTTTTTGAACAGACAGCGTACATGCCTGATGAAGGAAAAGAAAAGGATTTAAAGTAACGTAACTGCATTAATTCATATATGCCTATATTTAGTGCTGAGTCATCGATATTGTAGAAAATAAAATAGAATAAAATGACGAACTATTTATTATAAATATATAGAACACACCAATCAATAGAAAGTGTCATAAAAACATGCATTTTATACTAGCAAATTCATACAATAATATGTAGCTCTATTCATGGGTTATTATAAAAATTTTCAAAAGTTGAAATAATCATGCATACGGTCGATATTGATTTACTTCAAAATGCTTATAAACTGAATTGAACAAGGATAAACGTGTACAAACTGCACAGCAGGTAAGTAAAAACATAATAGTCAGAATGTAAAATATCAGAAGAACTTTATATCAATATCAGCATTCATGCACTACCTTCAGTTGACTAGTGACTATATTGACTTTTATTATTATCATATATATTATGCAACAAATAAAAAAAAGGTTTTTGTAGAAACTTCGCTAATCCCTCGGTAGAAATGTTAACGGTGTTATCGAAACGTGTCTAGAAATGAAAATTGTTGGTGAAAAGTGTTTGATTATTATCATGGATAGTTATAAAGATTGTTGCGAAAAACAGTACGAATGTTCACATGAATTTTTGAAATTTTTCCCTTCATACCGTTTTGAAAATATTTGTGTCAAAGTTCGTTTGGAAATTGCAATGCCAACATTACATTATCTCTCTTCAATAATCAATACCTTTATTTTGTTTTTTTCATTCAGATAAAATCAGTGTGATGAGGACGGTTCTGTGGATCATCTTAAAGAAGGAGCATTCGACGTAGTGGAACATGGCTAAAATGTAGTTCAAATCTATAGACTGTGATAGAAAATCCAAAATCTTTTCTTCTAAAGGATTTATTAAACGATGAAAACCTTTGTCTGTGGTAGCTAATAAACACAGTTTATCTTGAAGTTCAATTATGAAACATCAGCTCCATGATGAAAACAAAAGATGCCGCACTCAGTGTTATACAGTGTAGAAATAAAACTGGCGATAAATGCTTCAGTTTTATTCTAGGGCTTTCTATTTCAAGTGTCCTGTATTTACCACTTGCCAGTAGATCCCTTTTCCACTTTGCAAAGATCCCTCCAGATAATAATTTCAGCAAAGTATCATCAACCATATCAAGTATTGGTAAACCCTTCCTCAAAATCAGACCTACAGGATGAGTAACTTTATCCTTGAAACAATATATTCCCGGTAGGTTTTGGTGATTCTTGATGTAAATTCTGTGTATTTTCGAAATACAAATAGAAGAATCCTTTTTAACGGATATGTTGGCCAAACATAATGTGATATTTTCGCAAATTTTCCATCGTGCTTTGATTGTACTCAAAGGTACGCCATCTGTTTCTTTTTCAAAATATATTTCTTGTCCAGGAAAGAAATAAGTCTCCAAGTTGTTATTGTATATATCTTTCAAAGATTCATATTTTTGTCTGAAAATAGGCCTCGTGAGATTTCTCATCAGCAAACTGGTGTATGTGAAATTTAAATAGAAACAGAAGATTAGGAAAAGAAAAATGAAATATCTAACTCTGTAAGTTTGAGGCAGTCTAGGAACAGTGGACCCGGCCAAAATTCGAAAAAGGTTCATGAAAACTTGCATTAAATTTTTGTACTTGGGTAATTCTTCGTCGGACATCGTACTTAGATACCAAATAATAAAGGTAACTGTTATGTAAAGGAATAAGATCCCCACCAAGATGTGAAAACTTATCAACTCTATCAAATTCTCCAAACCATTAATACGGGGAAGAGCCGGTACACACCAGTTCAAGTTATCATAAATATACGAGTGGCTGTAGTCGAAAAACATAGATATGTGGCATATTTTCGGGTATCCTCCTATGGCAATATCAAAATCTTTTTTCATCAGGGATTCGAAGACATTCACACTAGTTTTATTGTTTGGATTAGTGACTTCATTCGACCTATCTCTTGTGCTAGTTCGGTAGGAGAAATTCAGTTTCATACGGTCGGCAATAGTATTCAAAATTTGAACCTCAACTCCTGTATAACGGTTTTGTTTCACGAAAACGAAAGGGGGGTGGTTCATATACCTCACCCTTAGAGTACAGTTTTCGAAACTCTTCAATGACTTCTTCTGGATCCAGGATATATTCGATTGAACTTCTCCAAAAGAGCAAACATCAAACGGATGGATGAAGTTTTTAGAGTCATAACTGCAGCTTTCACCTCCGTAGGGATCATAGACATAAATTAAAAAGTGTGTTCTGTTTCTTGGTTTCGGAATGATTATCATAGACTCCATTATATTTTCATGCCAAAGATATCTCGAAACGTTCTGCGCTATTTGGAAAGGTTGACTGAAGGCCGTCATGGATACCAGGAGAAATTTCAAATGGGGGTTGAGGGGCGTAGTTTCTTTGAGTTTAGACACTTTCTTCTGAATTTCTTTCTCATCTCTGAATTCAAAGATACAGAACCTCACCGGTTTCTGTTTCTGATACGATCGAAAACTCTCAGAGTCAAAATTTTTCACAAAAATATCCTTGGTTCCGAGATGATGCAACTCTTGCAGTATGAGAAAGTCCAATTTAACATCATCTCGCTCATGATTTCCAAACGGTGGTAGATGGTAGGTAATCGATTCCGACTTTGACTCAAAAAAGCCCTCACTGGCTGTTGCAATACACTGTGACAAAGATATTCCCACTTTGATATGCTCTTGATTCATAGGCTCCAGTTTTGAATGGCACAACACAAAAAAATATATTAGCACAATAGTAGTACGGAGATACATTTCAATGCGAAAAGGAGACGTTACATACAAATAAAGTTGCATGTCTTTCACTAGTTATCTGATTATGAGTTAATTGTTCGAAATCATGATATTCAACTTTTCAATTGGTTATTGTGTCGATATTATGTGATATTTATTTCGTATTTGCATGTTTGAAGTATAATTTATATATGGGTACAGTAATAAGAGTGATAAGAGTGAATAAGTGTTACAAACGCATGCAGAATTAGGGACAGTGCGTGTCGATATAGCGATATTTCATTGATAAGATTATATGGGAGGTAAGATCCCATAGATTCTTGACGGAATGGTACACACCTAAAGACGCAATAAATGTACCACCCTAAAGGTTATAATAATTACGGTTATTATAATAATAATTACGATAATAATGATTCGCAATGGCGTGATGGATGTAGAGGTTCCCGATACCAGATTTAGGTCCTGCCACGAAGCGTCTTAGACCCTAATGCACTTGCTGTCAGCTTGTCCCCCATATACGATCTCAGCATATATCCGTCGACGTAACGTAGCCCTAAGAGTGCTTTATTGCCACTCACGGCACTGTTACGATATTGACGAGAGACCCATGTTGCCTTGTGCTCCGGGGGATATTGAATCCGTTGTGGAGAATGAGGAGTGCAAAATGTATTGGAATCATTCATAGCTGTTTGTTTCCTGACTTTTCTCTTCATTCAGTTCTTCAAGAATAAAAGTAGTGGTTTGTGTTAGTGTCCAATTCCTAAGAGTAAACATGCCGTCTGAGGTGTCTCGTGGAACACTTCACAAATCAGTGAATATTGGAAATCTCCAAAACCAAGAAGAGAAACTTTTTGGACTGTAAAATCCAAATCGGTCTGAAAAACTACGATCTAAAGAAGAACAACCGTTTCAGTGGAACCGTCAAATCGAACCACATACCTCGTCGAAAAATGCAAGTATGTATCCCTCGATATCAGCAGCATAGTGATGAAGCTAAGGCAAATGAAGTTACCTTCATGGACGTGGAAGCCTTGAAGAAACTGAACAAAAACAAAAAACTTATCAAGAAACTGGCAAATAAGTATGATGCTTTCCTTGCTTCTGGTGCTCTCATCAAACAGATCCCTAGGCTATTGGGGCCCGGTCTAAACAAAGCCGACAAGTTCCCTGGTCTTCTCTCGCATCAAGAGTCGATGACTCAGAAGATTGACGAAGTCAAGGTCACCATCAAGTTCCAGACGAAAAAGGTACTCTGCTTTCCTGTTGCTGTTGGGGATGTTGACATGAATTCTGATGAACTGGTACAAAACATCCATCATTCGGTCAACTTTTTGGTTTCGCTATTGATGAAACATTGGCAGAACGTTAGGTAGTTGCACGTCAAGTCTTTTAAGGGACCTCCCCAGAGGCTATACTAGGCAGGATTGGGGTTTTGTTTCATCGTACATATTTACCTATGTATAAAAATACATATTTTTTTGTTGGAAGCCAGTAAGCCTGATATAGTTCTTCTCAACAATTAGAGCAAAACCATATTTGTCATGTCGTGTTTTCGTCTCCCGGTCAGTTGGATATCGTTCGAAAAGAGAATAAAAAACCAATTAAATATCAAGATCAACGGCTGAAGTCCGGCTGTCTATCTGCCTACTCCTAAGCGTCGGAGTTCTGTTGAGAACCTGCCATAGATTAGCGACATATGATAATTCAAAGTCCGGATTGAAACGCGTCTTGTGTTTTCAATAGTTCAACGTTTCGGCTTCGACTGTGAAGCTATTTTCAGGAAGCTATCACCACACTTAGGTCTCAATCTCCCTACTGCTCAGATATTAACAATCTGCAAGGAGATTGATTGACGTCTTGAGTTTAAACAGGTTGGAGCCTGGCTTCCTGACCCTTACGGCGTGCGTGTGTCAGAGAGACTTTGGGATTGGCGGCATAAAAGTCCTCAGACATCAGTACGGCACTTTACGGTGTACCCCTAACTGGCTGTGGTGAGTGGATGAAAAAGAATGTTCATCCGTTAACGCAGGATATTAGGGGGTCATCCGATATACTGTCAGGGTCGGGGTCTTCGAGAGGGGGTTGTCTACAGCATAATCTATAGCTTTCCTAACTAACGGGATCTGCAAGGTAGTGGAAGCTATGGTGGGTTTGGTTTTGGTAGTGGGAACTGGGATGTGACTTGCAAAAGCACATGTTGTGCACAATGTTGTGAAATGTATAGCGTGACAGTAATGGTTTCCATGAAAGAGGTGATCTTTGTGAATCATCACGTTTGTTGGGACGTTTTTTCAATTTCAATTGCTTTGCGGATTAATCTGGCCTGGAGAGTTTTTTCTTTGGCATTAGTTCTCGTGTTTTCGGGGCCAATTGTGTGGTCTGTTTCACGATGATGAAGAATGATCTGGATCTGGCTGGATCTGATTAAGGGACAGCAAACTCATGTTAATAGGCTTTGTTGGAGACTCTGTTGGTCTGCCCGATGTTCGTTCTGGAGCAGATAGAACATGGTATTTATTTCGTATATGCATTGTGCATCATTGGGTATTGTGTCCTTGGGTGTTCGTAGAAAAGTAAAAATTTGATTTTCAGCTATAAATACGTTTCTCATATCGTTCCTCTTCGGAATTATGTTCATTTTGTCAGTAATTCCATGAATATAAGAAAGAAAGGCTCTTGGATGGTCCGTTCATTGAGCTATTTAGTATGAGTTTGCTCAAATTGGATGGATCTTTAGATTTGGGATTCGGGATAGTCATTTCGGCAAAGGTGGATATGAGTTCGTCGAGTTCCTCTGATCTATTGTGGTTGTGAGGGGGTTTGATAGACCTATGTATTAGAAACTTTAAAACGGAATTTAATTGGTCAGGATGACGGTGGGACTTAGCAGTGACGTAGCGGTTAGTATGTGTTGGTTTTCGGTCAACAGTGTGTAAAAGTAGACATTGGATTTCATGATGTGAACGTCCAGGAATGGAAGTAAGGTCTTATTTTTAACTTCCACTGTTTCCAAAGTTTCGGATAGTTGGACATTCGTGGAAAGGGATAATACTTCAAAACTGACAAGGATATACTTCTGCTGAATATTGAAGGATTTCAAAACCATAACTAAAATTTCTGCTCGTCGAGGGTTACATATAACCACCTTTCATCATCACCTACTCACATCAAGACATCAAGATTTGATGTCTTTAATTGAAAAAATGCCTTCTTTCTCCCATTTTCTAACTTCTCTCTGAATATTAATCAAGTAATTTTTTTGAAGATATTAAATTATCAAATTCAGCAATGAGCAGCACAACATCGAGATTTCGTAAACCACGTTCAATTTTATTGATGAAGAGGTAAATGATGAAAAGACTGCCTGTGCTACTTCAGACATTAGATTTTTTTCCACATCAACCATTTGGTGGAAAATACATTCAATAATTTCTGTTTGAAAAGTGAGATTCTGAAGGTAACACCTTGTTAAAAATATTTCTTGTAACTGTTCTCTTTCAAGATATGATTATTTATATTATATATTAAGAGAGAAACGGTATGTGTATAGTGAAACAATTCCTACAGAAAGTAATTTATCGTTTTCAATTCATTCAAATCTGCGTCGAGTGCAAAAAAACCAATTTAGTCTATAACGGAAAACAAAAACTTCCATACCGTAAAAACTTTAATCCTAAAAATAATCTGGTGACCTGAAAAGTGAACGAATAAAAAGTAAGGAAAGCTCCAAATCAAGAAGTATTTTAGTACACTACAATACAAAAAGGTATTGACTTAGTTTGAAATGAAAGTTGTCCCGTTAGGGCACGTGCATGTATTGATAGATCTTTAACTTCCCGTATTCATATGATCCAGTCACGTTAAATATATTGCATAACCACTTCGTTCTTTATAATCTGGTTTTTCATGAAACGTTAAGTTGATTTATCGAGAAATATTGCAATAGAAACAAATGCGGAATAATGATTTGAGTATGTTGCAAGGTGACTACCTCGATATTTTTAAAGTGGAATTCCATTTATTTACTGTACTTCATACGATACTATAAGTCACTCTGTTATCTTTGAAATTACTTTGCGATTGCTTGAAGTGATAAATTGGTCTTTTTTGTGAAAAGGACAGTGTAGAGTTGTCAGCTATTTTCACCCATGAGGACTTCTCACCCACCCTTCTCAAAATAAAGTTAATTATAACATAATCAATAATACATTCGATAATTTCTAGTTGGAGCAGTACTTGAGTTTTAACTTCTGGTAACATATAAAGTTTATATCATTTTCGACCATACTTTGTAATGTTTTGTTTTCATATCACTACTAAATTGTAGTAACTGTTTTGACTTTACCTGGTAATTAGGTATTATTGGAAATATCCAGTATAGAAGAACCAAATTGAAAACCAAGATTTTTGTATGTCAAACTCTTATCTATTTTTTTCAACAACATCATAGCTAACTCGTATATACTATCAAATATTAACAAAACATCAAATATCATTGTAAAGAATGTAACAATTTTGAACTAAATAAACTCCAACATTCTCCCCTTCAGTAATTGTCAGCAAATACTCATCCCTTCGTTCTGGTCGCGTACTTGCAACACACATAATCTGGAGACTGGTTTTCGGAAAATTATTTTCTTGGCTGTCATAACGTCGGCAACACGTATTTTTCCATCCTTTGCTGGATGAAGATGTACTATTTTTCCTTTGAGCCAACAGTTCAGAGGTGCGTTTGGTTCATAGATGAGAACAATATCATCTATTTTGAGAGGATTCTGTTCATTGTGTCATTTACTTCTTTTAATTAGTGATGGCACATATTCACGTGGCCACTGTTGCCAGAATATATTAGAGCGGCATTCCATTTCTTCAGGAGGTGTGAATTTGTTTCTTTAATCGTTGAACAAGGTAATAATAATAATATGTTTATTCATCAACAACATTGAACAAGGTAATGCCGCATATAATGGCCCAATCAAAAAATGGTTTGGAGTCATTGCATCAGAATCCTTTGGATCAGTTGATACATGCGTCAGAGACGAGAGTTCAAAATGTTCTCTATTTCTCCGAAGGATGTCCTCAAGAC
>WOGO01007906.1:0-10898 GCA_015342085.1 Leptinotarsa defecta
ATTTATATACTACAGATAACTATAATTGAAACTACCTCAAAATAAATTATCTAAACCTCTACCTAAATGATTCAGTTTTAAACCTTCATTTTCTATGTGTAGTTTTTTGAATTACTATGGATCTTCATTAAGTAACGGTCAAATCAATCAGAAAAGACGCTAACTTACTTGGCGAAACTTATTATTATTATCAAGTTGAAAAGTCATATTTGTTATTCATTCTACTAATTGTTACTGCTTCTACTTCATTAGTGAATTTAATTCTTCATGAATTTTGTTAATATGCCTATGAAAAATATCATCTAATTGTCTCTTAGTACCTGTGAAACATACCAATACGTCATCCAAATATCTATGCCAATACAAGAAATACTCAATCGAAGGATGTTTAAAAATCGATTTCTCTAATCTACATCTTTATCTAGTAATTATTTATGAGCAAAACTTTGCACACATTACATTCTATTCAAACGGGTTTTTCACATGTACGAGTCAATATATGTCTTTTCAAATGTACTTTTTGAGAGAATCGCTTATCACAGTTATGACACTGAAATTGTCTTTTATCAGAATGAATTAGCAAATGCCGTTTCAAATATACGTTCATACCGAATTTCTTTTGACAAACATTGCATTCAAAAGGTTTATCTCCAGTATGACGATGCAAATGGGTCTTTAAAGCAAAATGCCTTGAAAAGCTTTTTTGGCAGTATTGACATTTAAATTTCTTTTCCCCCGTATGAAGCAACATATGGCATTTCATACTCTGTTTCAATGTAAATTTAGTTCCGCACACATTACATTCAAACGGTTTTTCACCTGTACGAGTATGAAGCAACTTATGGTTTTTCATACTCTGTTTGTGTCTAAATTTAATTCCGCACACATTACATTCGAACGGTTTTTCACCTGTGTGAGTCAATGTATGCTTTCTCAAATTATCTTCATAAAAGAATCTCTTATCACAGTGGTGACACTGAAATTGTCCTTTGTCAGAATGAAGTACCAAATGCCGTTTCAAAATTTCTTTCAGACCGAATTTCTTTTGACAAACATTGCATTCGAAAGGTCCATCTCCAGTATGAATATGCAAATGGCCCTGGAAATTCTTTTTTCTTGTAAAACTTTTTTCACAATAATGACATTCATAAGTTTTTTTTTTCATGTGAGTTAACATGTGTCTTTTCATAACCGGTTTTGTATCAAAACTTTTTCTGCACACTTCACATTCGAATGGTTTGTCAGTTGTATGAGTTCGCAAATGGCGTTGAAAATAACTTTCTTGAGCAAATTTCATTTCGCAGCAATGGCACTGGAACGACTCTTCTGGAAGGATTGCACTGGCATCAACTTCTGTTCCACTGAGATGACTCCGACCAAAAGCAGCTTCATCTTCGATTCTATTGATATCTTCTTTGATATCAATGATCTCATGTTCTTTCTCCAATTTCAAATATATCTCATCAGAGACTATGTCATATTTCACATCATTACAAGTTGGTAAATCCACATTACTCGAGTCTAAGTAGCTTTCAGTTTCCACAGCATTATTTCCACAAAGGATATTTTCTAGTAGGCCATTATTGAACAGTAATAGATCAATGAACGATGATATTTCTTCTAGTTTATCAGAGCATGTGTCACATATTCTGTCACCATTCTGTGAATTGATGTGTGTTACCTAGAAAGATCAAAATGAAGTAGAAAAAGTACAGGTAACTGATGAATCGCTCACATTAATGAATTACTAGCTATTTTCGGGATTGTTTCAAATTGTGACTTCGGACACTCAATTTGGTTCAAATGTGGTCAAAATCAGAGCATAGCAATGGAATTTTGTGATTGGTTTTTCTCAAAAGATATGTAATATTTCACTAAATGCCAATTGGAAACCCTCCAATTTCGAGAGACACTAAAGATCTTTACTGTGAAATTTTCACTGAACAGTTCA
This sequence comes from Leptinotarsa defecta, assembly GCA_015342085.1. Taxonomy (NCBI): domain Eukaryota; kingdom Metazoa; phylum Arthropoda; class Insecta; order Coleoptera; family Chrysomelidae; genus Leptinotarsa; species Leptinotarsa defecta. Next base: position 1,952 of record WOGO01007906.1, read on the forward strand.
TAAAACGGCAACAAAAGTTTGCAATGGGAGTGTTTGAATAGTTACTGAATACGTTATGGATTTTCATGGAGTATCGAATTTGCCACAAAGGTGGCAATTTCCAATTTCTCCTTGACTTTTGCTTGTAAGGCATTGTCGCAGCTTTGTCCTCTACAATCTTGAATGGAAATATCATGACTCTCAAAAAAAATCAAGATAGTTTCAGGTGAACACTCAGATTTATACTTTTTGATAGGTTTAAATTTCAGAAACCTACCAACTGGATAGCGGCCTTTTACGTATGGAATTATAACAACATGTGACAAATCGGAAGTACTGTCAAAGCTAAAAAAAAAATGTTATGCTAATTCAGCTTGAAGTATATTTTTTTAGGACCTATTTTCCCGTTACATCAATAAACTCATTACAAATATTCGCTGATGAATATGAAATATTGCCTTTCCCAGGATTCCCAAAATTTTAAATGAGCAGCAAGAAATGAATCAAATTCACTCAGTAACTCCACACATCCCAAATAATTTCCATTGTTGGAATTGTTTTTGACTGAATTCAAATTTACTCATTCAACAGAAGACAAAAAACTGAATTTGGAAAGTAATTGTAAGATGAACTTATGTTTGAGAGTGGCATACCCTGGGGTAGTGTGTTAGGTCCATTGCTTTCTATTATTTATCTGAATGATAGCAACCACATTTCTGGATCACACTGCATAAATCTTTTTTCAAATGGTACACTGGATCAGCTAATTGTTGAAATGAATAGGTCTACAATTCTACAATTGACCACAGCGAAAATATGAGGGTTGGTGGAGAGGTTGATGGAGTCATGTCTAACTCAAAAATATACATTTGAAAAAAACCACCCGAAATCAAGACTTGTACAAGGTCTTATCTTTTAACGTGTGAATCGAAACATGTACCCAATTTCAACAGTGTCACTGTGTATCAATAAAAAAATCTTTGTGACAGTCAACCGTCCTTCTTCCGGTTTGTATCTCAATGAAATCAAAGTGTTTTTTTACTTACATCAATGTCCGTTAGATCCTTGAACAGTTGCACCATATGAGGTTTCTTTTGAAAAATAGTCACGCCATTTGGAGACAAACAAATTCGGCAAGCTGCAATTTCAGGAAGAGATATATCCTCTTGGTGTTCAACAGTAGGCCTCACTTCATTCTCTTGAGTTGGTTGCACCACGTCTTTACATTCGTTTTCCTTTTTCACGGTTGTAAAGCATTCGTTTTCTTTTTTCACCGTTGTAGAGTTTTTTCCTGTGCTGTGGCTATTATACTTCGAGATATCAATGAATAGTGATATGTCTTCTAGTTTCACGAAGCATTCATTGCATATGTTTTCCGGGAAATTCGTCGTAGAATTTGTGGAGTTCACCTTAAGGAGTTCGTTTCAATCAATATCAGATGACTCATACTGATAAAATATGACATTAAACAAGTCAATAAAAATTACATTTTGAATAAAAAACTGTGGGAGCTGGCAAACATTTGCTTTCCTTTCTAATACCTTGACATTGTATTACATCTGACAGACATTTGGGCAAGTTTCCTCACACAGAAAATTTTAGTAGCTTTTTTTTAACAAACAAGTGATCAGCTAGAGACCGGTTTCGGAGTATTTCCCCTTATCAGCACAGGACAGATTCAACCGAGACAGCAATTTGTCCCAGACTTGACTGACTTTCGTCGAAGCTTGACAGAATCGGTTTCAACTAGAGTGCTGATACCGTTTAGTTAAATGCGGCCTATATATAGCATCAAAGTAACTGAACATAGATAGTATTAATGACTCTCAAAAAATTCTCTTGTGAAGAATGATTTTGTCATTTATGTAAATATGTGACGGAATTCACCGATACCTAATAAAAATCCATAACGTATTCAAGTTTAGGTAAATTTCACATTTGCAATTTGACAAACTATTTTAAAGAACAACTTGGAATAGATTTCTTGGGTAGAATTGATGCCTAGGGTTAAAATCATCCCTTTGTTTCCCTGATACGATTATATCAAGTTGAAAGTCTTAGACCAATTGGCAAATGTAAATCTATATACTTAAAGATCCTTACAGCAATTTTCCTAATGACACGGAATAGATCAAATAAGTAGTGTTCCTCGTCAAAGGGTCTCAAATCGCTTCGCTTCAAACAACAAATTCGGCAAATGAGTGGGAAATCTTCTAAGGTTATAATTGTCTCTTCTTTTGCCTCTTCCTTCAACCCATTCATTTTAAAACCGATTTAACTCTATACCATTACCTTATAAAAGGCAATCAGATTTTGGTGGTAAACACATATAGAAATAATTTGTCATAATATTAACCTAATAACGCTAACTTCTCATAATACACAAGCACAACTTCTTCTTCTTCTTCTTTTGGCTCTGCCTTACAAGCACAACTAGTACAATAGAAATAATCATAATCTTCCTATTGTGTACAGTGTTGCCAACACAAATTGAGCAAATTTTCCATCCTGCCCTCAGAGGAACATATGTTCCTCAGAGGAATAAATGTTCCTCTGAGATCCTGCCACTTCCACATTGGAATATTAATCGGCCAGATACGACGTCTATTGGACATATTAGAAATTGGAACCAAGCCAGATGATAAAAAAAAACAATGTGCATCTTCAATGTGCATGTAATTCTTTTCACCTATTAACTAGTTTATAATGTCATTTATAATCGCATCAAAAACATTACTCTCACAAATTTACAATTACAGATATTCTGATCAGCCGTTTATAGCTCAAGCAGTACCATCATCGGTAGAAATTCTTTCCTATATTAATTGGAACGCCAAACGGTGTGCCCGTTTAATATAGATCTGATCGTTAGATTAGAACAGGCGGGAATTTAGCTGTGTCCTCTACTAAACGATGAGTTATGGTTCAAAATTCGACCAAGATGGGGCTACTATCAAGAGTGGTTTGATATGAACTTAGCAATTATAGGGAACGTGAAATATGTCGAGTTCGAATGTTTAATAAGTAAAGGTGTAAAGGTAAGGAGAATCGTCTCATATGGGATGAAGCTTGAAAAAGTGTCCAACTTTCAGTACCTCGTTAATATGAGGTTTTATTAATGGAATAAGAAACACGTTTCGACATACAATTTGCAAAACAGCAATGCTTTGTTGGCATTATACTAACACAGAATATTTTTTTTAATCAGATTTATATTTTTAAATAATAAATTGATATTACGTAAATAACGCTGTTTTACATGTGACTGGTTTATTTCACTAGTTCGGACTTCCATTGTCTAATATATAAAATGATTTGAAATCCCCGAAACAACTGAAACAGAAGAAAAATAAATAGCTGAAAATAACAATTATATTAAGCAAAAATAACCTGCACACTTTGCATAAGCAAAACACTTCTATATGAACACTGAATTATACAAAAATACATTTCTCTGCTCAGTTTGTATTCCAAACATTCGTTATGGAATCAAATCAGATATAATTCACAGGGCTTCCACACAATATACTATGTGTATCTGTAGTGTAGGGAAGAATTGTCCTCCTAGGTCATCATCTATTCTGTCCTTTTCAGGAAGGCGGACAGGTCACTAGGAGACATCTCCTTTATATCGGCAGGTGAAAGCGAATACTCGCCGAACACACACTCTCTTTGGCAACCTTGAGGTGTCTTACGGCGACCTTCGTTAAGGTTTTAGGGGGTGCAGCGACATTACTGTCGTTGCGCGACTTATTCAACCATCTTGGGATTCCCTCCGTGTAGGTGCTCAAGTAAGGGTGCTTCCCTACAGGGGCAACCGGTTTCTTGCCTTTATTCAAGGCGGAGCTCTTGGCGTCCGCCGCAGAAAGTGCCCTTGCTGTTGGAGGTGGAGTGGGGGAGGAGGAGGGTGCACTTATAGTTGCTGCCACTCCTACCTCCTTCACTCCCTACTTATTTCTGCCACTGATCAGGAGTCCGGCGATCCCTTCCGTAAGGCCACATATTGGCTTCCCGGACAGGGACTCCAGTCCCATATTCAATATGAATTTCTACAAAATGAATAGGTCATCAATTGAACAAGATTAGTTGAGAAGTTTCGTTCCGTATGGGAACGATGGCTGATTAAATGTTGAATCTATTTCAACAACTGTATCTCTTCTGAATATTCAGGAATACTTGCTTCAAAAAAACACACAAGAATCTTTCGTGAATAGACAAGATCACACTTGCCTCATCAACAACAATAATATTCATTTTCAAAGCTTCGTTCATGTCGAGTTTTCTGAAACTCGTCTCACCTCTATTTCAAAATCTGAGATAATATATATCTATGTTTCAAGTATTGAACGAAAGTTTTTTTGAGTAAGTCAAAGTTTTTTATTGACAAGCAGAAACATGTTACATGTAATGAAGAACTCTATGATTTAATTGTTCTGAATATCACAATGATATTATCTAAGAATGAATGAAAATTTTTATTTCAGTGCCATCAGAGTTGGAAGTGTCTATCAATAATCGAAATAAACGAAAGATACATGACAAATACATCTTTAGCATGAACTTTTTTCTCAAAAATAGTGTGGTACACCTCCATATTGGTGATAATAAAAATCTTGTGTGGCATTATCAGAGACAGGTACCTTTAGAATTCCCAACTTATCTTGGGTTCCTTCATTTTCTCATGTCTAAATGATGTGTTTCATGGTCTATAAGGTAGTGGCTCGAAGAAAGAGAAACAAAAATCCATTTATCGGATCTGGGTTGAACTCCAACTGATAGTGCAGGAGGTATCAATTAGCAAGCGGATAGTGATTTAAACATGATATAATATCCCCATTATATTTTTGTAAGTGTTAGTATTAAGATCACGCAATTTTATAAACGAGCACTTTATTCCCAATCATTATTATGAACAGGGTAAATTTATTGAATGCCTACCCCAGAACCAACGATATACCCGAATCCTTTTTGAAATATAATATCAATTTTTGAAATTCTAGATGGCAGTGAATGTGGGGAGGTTTTTGTCAAATGATGATATTAAATATGATGTTTCAGACTTCGTGTGGTTATTTCTGTCCCATCTTCCTTTCCGAAATAGCGGTGTGATAATTGTGTTCATATGATTATTTTTATGGGTAAATTGATGGATGTAGCCTTTACTACGTGGTAGGAAATCACAATGAAGAAAAGATACCATATGACTTCCTTTGAAGTTTCAACAGCTTTCGATGTATGCCTAAATCAGAGCTGCCCTACAGTTCATAAATATGATTCAGATTTACCAATGGCCCCACCCCTCAGTCCACTTTTAGCAGACATATTTATGAACAGCTTGGATACCATAAAACTGCAGTAACGTTAGTTATAAATAAAAGTGCTAAAAAACATAGAAAGTCTCAATTCTCTTTTCCACATAATTTTTATGGATATAGACAAGCATTGCAAAAAGGTTTTGGAGATACTATTGCCCTGACTGTGTGCTACAATAACGACTGACGTTGAAGTTGCAATAAATCTTTTCTCCAGAGAAATATATAATGAATGTCTCGATGAAAGAAATGTAAATTGAAGATTGAAATCAGTCGCAATGCTTACTAGTCTTTAAGAATTGCGGTCCCTTGTATATAACTCCAATCTATTTGTTCCTGGGAATTCTGAGGAACCAGGGGCTCAATCACAGTATTACTATTATCTCTTCAAGAAACATGAGCCTGCAACCCAGAGCTTAACATTGGCAAAGCAGATGTACTGGAATTGGAGCGGCAGATAGCAATAACTTTCACGATTCAATCTGTTCATTCTCAGGATCTAGAGTATGATTCCCTTACCAATTTCAGACCTTTTTCAGTCGCTACCTAAAAAGTGTTTCGTTATCTCGAATGACAGGATGAGATTTTTTCACTTAACCTTGTTTTGGCAATTCCTACCGGTAATATCTTGGTAAAATCTTCATTCATTAAAAAGATAGCCACATTAGACAGCCAAGTGAATTATTTCAGATCTTTCCGAGCTGAATAGTTCATATATAATCTTCTAGCAGGGACTTTCTAACTGACAATTGATAACGGCCCTCTTGGTGAAGCTACATCTGTCAAATCAGATAGTTAGGGATAAACTTTTTGCAAATCCCAACAGGTCTAGATCTTTCTGGTCGGTAGCAGAAGCTGTTGATCAATACTTTACATAATCCACAATTCTACCATAAACACAAACGAATAGTTCAATTGCAGCAACACCCATTGAAAAAGCAAATCCACTAGCTGAACAATTTGCGTCCTACCCACACTAGTCAGGTTAATTTTGAAACAGCTCAATATCAACGAGGCGTCTGACCCTAATGAAGTGCCCGTCATCATACTCAAAAAGTGCGCAAATGTGTGCAGTATTTTGCAGACTACTCAACCTGTCTCAAGAGTAAGGGGTGTTTTCTTTTCATAGAAAGATTGCTAGAGTTCGGCCCATTACCAAAAAGGGAAAGAAACATCTTCTAAATAACTATAAACCACTTGCTCTGCTTTCAGTGTAATCAAAAATCATGGAGAGAGCCGTAAACCATTATATCCCTAAATATTGGAAGAGTTTAACGTTTTGAGCGACCATCAATATGGCTATAAATCTTCTTGCAATTCAGGTGTTCAATGTTTGTTTGGCAAAGCCTGAAGCGATGCCAATGAGAGGTTCTGGTACGGTGAAGCTGCTTGCAGCACCATCCTCTGTAAGGGACACAGCAGCCAGAAAATCTGTTGAGACTTCCAATCGAGGAGAGTCGTTTTTGGCAATTTGCGACCAATTTGGACGTTGCTTGGCAGGAACCAAGAGCTTCCAATGCCGCTTGACTGCCCGAGAATATTTTCATTGACTTGTTTATGTGTTTGGATTCTTTCAATATCTCCAGATACAATTCAATAGCACAAATGTCTGTTCGAAATACAGTCGTATTGGTTCCTAGGCAGGTTGATATCTCTTTCCTGGGTCTGCGACTGAAAGCACCTACACCAGAACCTGAATGAAATTTTCTACCGAAGAAAAGATGAATATCATCTATATTTCTGGGAGAATGTGACAAAAATTGTTAATTAGCAAGTAGAATGTATGCTGTTCGATATCCTAACTCAAGGTCTATACCTATAATATATTAGAAACTTTTTACAGGGTTTCAGGACAATTTGAGGAAACAGGCAGTGTCAAGCATAAGAAAAGGCAAGCGAATGGAATTGCAACAAATGAAGAAAATGTTGAGACGAGGATCAAAGCTGTTTAATGAAAACACTTTGACCGATTCCGTTTTCAAAAATTAATATTTCCTTTGAATTGATATTTCATACAATCCATGATGAACTATTCATACATAGATCCGTGTCATTATGAATAACTCATGAAAAGTTGAAAACTATCGATCGAAATAAAAACCGTATTTTTTTATATTTGGAACACTAAAGGAATTTTGAAGACAGCCAGCCAGCGGTATCTCTATCGGTATAGTAGGGAGGGTGAGTGTAGTTCCAGAGCACTCAGGCCACATGTGGCCCATCCATACATCCTCCCGAGGAGTTGTCCTCCTAGGTCATCGTCCATCCTGTCCTTTCCAGGAAGGTGGACAGGACTAGGAGACGTCTTCTTTATGAATAAATGAAAGAATGCTTTATTTATCATCGGATAATCAGATTACAATGTATAAAGAAAATATAAAAAATACAAATTACAGAAAATATAAAAAATAAAAGAATAGTATGGAACATGCTAAAATTTTTACACAGATCTATATATAGATATAGATTAACATATACATGAATATACACACACACACAGATACATACCTACATACACAAAATAATATCATAATGAACTCACATCAGGAACCACCTATTTTATACATATATACACTTATACATACATATAAACATATACACACACATACATATACATAGACATACACATTTATAATGTTCAATTTGGCACATATTCTTTCAATTTTGTTTGAAACAATTTTATGGACGAAGATTCTTTTATTTCACGAGGAAGTAGATTGAATTCAACAATAACTTTGAAAACTAGCTTTAGAGTTTGGTTTTACATAGAAATTCATATTACTTGCAGTTCGTGTTGCTCGATCATGGATATTGTTCACAGGAATCAATTGATACTGTAAATAATTGAGCAGTGAATTATTTATCATTTTGAAAATGAAAGTCATTGTTTGAATATAATGATTTTGTTTCACATTAAGCCAGTTAAGGATATCTAACATCGATTTGCAACCAAGGATAATACGCATTGCTTTATTTTGTAGAACTTGCAGTCTGTCATAATTAGATATGTTCGTGTAAATGATGAAGATGAAGTTATACGTCTCATGAATCCAATTTTTTACCAATTTTTTTCGAAATATAGTCAACATGTTCATCAAATTTTAGTTGGGTATCAATTACGGATCCCAAATATCTCATTTCCTGAACCCGTTCAATCCGCTGATCATTTATTTTGATGTCTAATTCATACTTAGAAATTTTTGATACCGAAAATTATTGCCAGTAAACATATATTTACTTTTAGTTTAATTAACTTTCAGTTTATTAATTTCAAATTTATAAAAAAGTTGATCTGTTTCATCGTTCAAAGTGTTCATAAGATCAGCGAAATCACTACTATTGAAGTATATCAAGGTATCATCAGCGAAAAGATGAAATTTACATTTCGTCAGAACAGAAACCAAATCATTTACATATAACAAGAATAAAAGAGGACCTAAAACACTTCCTTGTGGCACACCATAGTTGTTGAGGTGGCACTCTGAATCTATGTTTGCCATTTTGGTTTTTTGATATCTATAGCCCAGGTAACTCGTTATCCACTGTATTACTGAACCCGATCGATTGTTTCGAATGCCCTTTTCATATCAATGAAAACTGTACATATTCCAACTCCAGGTTTATCCAAAGCACTCTTCATGTTTGATATAACAAGT
>WOGO01007907.1:0-14937 GCA_015342085.1 Leptinotarsa defecta
ATACAACTAATTTTCCTTTATTTTCAGTATTTTAATATTAATATAAGTCACAAAAAGGATTCAAAGCTTTATAACTCCTATTTAATCATTTGCGAGCGCATATGTGCATGTGTTTTTTTATTTTTTATATATGTATATAGTTAAGTACCTACCTTAAGTGTCCGATCTATGTTATACTGTGGACCGTTATTATTGTTTTATATAATTTTTACATTTTTTATTTATGACATGTCTTATATTATGTGAATGATCGAAAAGACGTAACTGACGAAAGTGACTATGCATTGATTTATAGTCCACCTTCAAACCAGTAAGGAATACTTGTATGGTTTCTCTAAACCTTATTGGCTCCCGTATATTATCAAAATCGACAGGATTTCGCGATAATACATTGGCGACAACATTATCGGATAACTTACAATATCTAACCTAGTCAATAAAAAGCAAAGATTTATGATCGGTAATAATAATCAAACACAAAAACATGCCATTGTTCCAAACAATGCACCACCCCCCATTATTTTTTTTCGGTAACCGTATAACCCATCTTTCATTCGTCTCTCCGTCTATTTGATAAAGACATTCCCCAATTGCGTAATTAGAACTATCACATTATACATAGTTCGGGCTTCCATTGTCTAATATATAAAATGATTTGAAATGCCTGAAACAACTAAAAAAGGAGTATTAAAAATGAATAGCTGAATATAACAATTATATTAAGCAAAAATAACCTGAAATGAAAGAATAGTGAAATAAAATACAAGTAACAATAGAACGATTGAACAAAAAATAAAGTACAAAAATTATAAAGAAATAAAATGAAAATAAAAATAAACAATTAAGAGATTTCAAGCCACGTTAGTTCACACGTATCGATTGTTATTATCTACAATCGTCTTCGGGTGATGACTGGACTGATTCCTCCAAGAGATGACTATTTATTGGTCGTTCGAGTGCTTCCACTTATCCCCGCTTTCCATTTTTTTCCGCTTCTCTGGTTCAGTGGGAGATGACCGTTTGGCGGGAGTTGGCCATTTTTCGCTTGATGATGGGTTTCCATGGGTTTCGCTTGACGCTACAACTTTTTGAAAAACTGTTCCCGAGTACTTATGTTTTTCTGTCGTAAAATGTGTTTTTTTGATCTGATTGATTTTTCCCCCTAGATGGGGAAGTAAAAATCTAGTACGAGAAACACTACATCTGTCATCTTACAACAAAATTGCATTTAGTATTTCTTATACTGAACTTCGACACCCAAAGTCTAGTTTTGCCTTAACTTTTTCCATCCAATCGACCTCATCATCAAACCTAATATTAGTATTTCTAACACCCTTATTATCTCTAACACTTTCTTCCCTTGAACCCCTTTGTACACGCCAGTCGACTGGTATTTCGACACATGTATCATCAATTTTTCCTTAATAAATTATTAACGTCTTTAATCGTTTTCAACCCTTGTGTAATAATACCCCGCTGTATTTACATTGAAAAGTGTTTTGATATCATTTCAACGATTTTTCCTTCAGTTTTTTTCCGTCCAGTATTTCGACTGTATCACATGATTTAAAAAATAGTCAGCTCTACTCTCTCCTCGTACCCCCTTGAAATTTCCCGTAATAAATTTCTAAAAATAAATCTCTTCATTTCTCAACACCCCAGAATCTTTTTTTGATCATTGCTCAATCTGCAGCTGATCCGCATAATGTATTTATCAATAAACTGATTTTGCTATCGTCAGGCATCCCCGCATCCACTAAAGTTCTTTCCAACTTTTTAAGAAAAGCAATCGGATGTGTTTTTCCGTTAGGATGAAAACTTAATGTTGATCCCCCTAACTCTTGTCAATTCAAAATGTAAGTTCTATCCTGTATCACATTTTGAGTTGTATTATTATTCTTAATTCCCCCTCAAATTTTCCAAAAGCGCCCTCGATTCATTATCATTTTTTAAATGTACTTGACTTTCACCCCCCTGTTCCTTTTTATCCACCTTATGTGCTAAAAGTCCCACAGTTTGTCTCAAATCTGTCATATCTGCCGTTAACTGCCAGAGAGCCTGAACTAAATTTAACTGTTAGTATTATTATTTCCCGAATTACAAGCACCCTCCTCAACTAAATTGGATCATACATTTTGAAATTGCCTGCCGTTATTTCATATTGTCTAAATATTTATTCAATATCCCGTACATGCAGTAATACGACTTTCTAAACTAAATCTTCCATACTGCAAAAATATTCACAATAAAATAATATAATGAAACATGAAACAGTCTCACCAAATTGTCCCTTTTCTGTTTATTTGCTATCACTTCGGCTCGTAGGCTAGGTACCTGTGTCATTTTCTCTTTGCCGTTCTTCACCGCTGCTCGCTGATCATCCAATGTATGTATGTATGCATATGCCGTTCTTTTTCTAGCTTGTCCGACTTGGCGCCTTTTCTTCAATTCCTTGCTCTCGTAGTACTGCTAAATTCGTAATTTCTTTTTCTTGCCTCTGGTTGGGCGCGAATTATGCGATGAAACTCTTCAATCTCAAGGTTCAATGAATCATCACTGATAAATTCACTGGTTTATTAAGACCTTTTACAAAATAGCCTTGGGCTTTACGATGAACAAAAACATCATACAATGAATTAGTTATATACAACTGTTCGCTACGGTAGTTAGGGCCGTTCTCCCCTCAAAGTACCCACTCTCCCGCTACGTCTCACACTGTTACACGTTGCCACTTCTAACATTTTTCTTGCCCGCTGAAGAACCGTCACAGTCTTCAAATCGCAAGGTTGTATGAAATTTCTCAGGAAAGCAGATGTGAAGTGTTGAATTGATTATATTTTTTATCTCTTATGAAATATTACATTGGGTCTCTTATGAACTTGGATATGTGGGTCATACTGAAATATGATTTATAAAATGTCTTGAAATCGCATGATTCAATTAATTCCTTCCAAGAAAGCAGATGTGAAATGTACTGCTCATATTTTTCATCTTAATACTACACTGGTTCTTAAAAAATAGATTGTGGATCATACTGAAATACGATTTGTAGAATGTGTCTTCAAATCGCGAGATACAAGATTCTTTTTCAGAAAAGCACATGTGAAGTGTTGTATTGCTAATATTTTATATTTGTTATGAAATATAACACTCTATCTTATAAAATGGAATATGTGGGGGGTCATAGTGATATACAATTTGTTGAATGTGTCCTCAAATCTCAAGATACATGATTCTCTTTCAGAAAAATAGATGTGAAGTGTTGCATTGCTATTATTTTATATTTGTTTTAAAATATAACACTCTTTCTCATAAAATGAAATATATAGGTCACACTGAAATACAATTTGTTGAATTTGTCTTCAAATCGCAAGGTATGATGATCTTTCTCAGGAAAGCAGATGGGAAATACTGTAATTCTTATGTTCTATATCTCTAATAAAATAATACACTAGTTCCTATGAAATTGATTGTGGGTCATACTGAAATACGATTTGTAGATGTGAAGTGTCATATTGTTAATATTTCTTAACTGTTAAGAAACTGTTATCGAGTGTTACACTCGATCTTATAAAATGGAATACTTGGATCATACTGATATACAATTTGTTGAATGTGTCCACGAATCGCAAGATACATTATTCTTTTTCAGAAAAATAGATATGAAGTGTCTTATTGCTAATATTTTAAATTTGTTAAGAAATATACCTTTCGATATTATAAAATGGAATATGTAGGTTTCATTGAAATACAATTGGTTGAATGTGTCTTCAACTCGCAAGGTTTGATGAACTTTCTCAGGAAAGTGGATGTGAAGTGTTATACTGCTTTTATTTCATATCTCTTATAAAATGTTACATTGGTGCAGTTGAATATGTGTGTCATAGTAAAATATGATTCATAGAATATATCTTCAAATCGCAAGATTCCATGAATTTTTTTCAGGAAAGCAGAAGTGAACTGTTGTACTGCTTATATTTTATATCTCTAATGAACACTGGTTCCTATGAAATCATACTGAAACACGATTCGTAGATTTAAAGTGTTGTATTGCTAATATTTTTTATTTGTTATGTTTAAAAAAATCTGTTTTTCCGTTAATCAGCTGCCGCTCCCATACGAATGACAACTCTCAGGAGTTGAGAAACGTGTGCGAGCTAAGGACTAATGAGGTCTTACCTTTTAAAGTGTGATTATGAAATATAACACTCGCCCTTATAGAATGGAATATGTGGGTCACACTGATAGTTGTTAAAATATGTAGATCATACTGAAATACAATTTGTTGAGAGTTCCTTCAAATCGCAGATTTTGATGATCTTTCTCAGGACAGCAGATGTGAAGTATTGTACTGCTCATGTTTTATATCTCTAATGAGATATTACTTTGGTTCCTATAAAATTGTGGGTCATACTGGAATACGATTTGTAGAGTGAGTCTTCAAATAGCTAGATCCATGATTCTCCTTCAGAAAAAGATGTGAAGTGTCCTATTGCTAATATTTCATATTTGTTATGAAATATAACACTGGATCTTATAAAATGGAATATGTGGGTTATACTGATATATAATTAGTTGAATGTGTCCTCCAATCGCGAAATACATGATTCTGCTTCAGAGAAATAGATGTGAAGTGTCATAAGTAACAAACTCAAAGATTTGTTACTTACTTTGGACCGAAACTTGTCAATCGAGTTCCCATTGAACTAAGAAATATAAAAAATATTAATGAACTCAAGAGAACAATTAGATCCTTTGTTGATCACAACTTTCATTTCTTAAAAGAAATATTTGAATCAACTCACTGAATAATGTTTTGGTCATTGCTTTGTATTATTATTATTTTTATTATAAATTTTTATTTCTTAAAAAGAATGAATAATTTTTTTCTCAGTTACATTCATGGTTGTGTTCAGATCTGGAAAAATACGCAACACAAGCTTTGCTTAGGCGTTTCCCAAGAACTGAACATTATCACTTATTTATTGTTATTTATTTATTTTTAAATTTACTGTAATTATTATTGAATATATGCTAACTATAGACAAGAATATGTATCTCAATTGAATAAATTGATTGATTGATGAATTATTATGAAATATAACAACCATTACAAGCTGTTGAATAGATCTTCAGATCACAATATTTGATGAACTTCCTCAGGAAAACGAAAAATGTTCATTTTTTTGTATTATTCTCTCAGTAGATGAACAAGACGGTCACGAGCGCACTTCAAAGTTGTGCGTCGTTGGTAAGTATTTCAGAGAGAGACTTTAGTGAGTGGACTTTAGTGACGTACTCGATACAGAGAAGGATGGAATGAGTATCGGAGAGATTCAGAAAGCGTGGGCCCCCTTGGGACTACGCCTCACCGCTCAGGCCCTCTTGAGATTCCGCATCACCTTTCGGGCCCCCTTGTCACGTACCAGTCACGTGCTGCTAATTGAAAAAAGTTCATCGGAATGAGAATCGAACCCAAGACGTCGGCGTGGTAGACGTTGTCCTTAGCCTCGACGCCAACGTGGAATATTGAAAGTAATTGCGAATGGTTGATATTTATAGCGGTTATTTTGTCGGGAACGAAATTGACTCATTCATTATACTTGACTGCATTTTGTAATTTTCATAGAATGTTAGGGAAATTGTAAAGTCATTAACATGTTGAAGACACGTGCGACGTAATCGACGCAAAGAGAAGATGGAAATGATATCAAAGAACCATTGAGAAAAAAGTCTCATTTAAATTAATATGACGCTGATATTTGGTTTTGTGAGATATAACAACTTTTCCCCAAATTAATGTGACAGAAAAAGATATGGTTGAAGTTAATGATCTTAATTCATGAAAAGAAATCATGTGTGTTTTATCATAATTCCTGAATATTTATAACGTGCAAGCTGCATCATCATTCAATTAAATTCAATTCAATCGAATTCTGGAAAATAGTTGATGTTTTTCAAACTTGGCAACAATACCAAGAAACGAGTAAGAAACACCACTGATGTTTTTCAATAAATGTCAGCAATAGATAATAATGTTTTTCTACATTCATAAAAATAAATGAAAATTTCAATGATCGATCGCAACTGTTGATGTTTCCATTTCAATATGCTTCATGAAAAGATCCTAGAGGTCTCAATAACTTCGATTACCATCAGGATTAAATCATGTTCGAACGAACATAACTTCTAATAAAAAAATAAGTAGACCTTTTTCTATAGGCGAAAATGGATCAGAAAGACCCAAAATGGTGTTTTTCTACTGACGTGAAGTTCTCTGATCCTAAAAAGAGTGAAAGGGCCACAAAACCAACGAATAGTCAAATATCAAGGGCCACCTTTTTTACTTGTAATGGAATCTTTGAAAATTTCTGCTTTATGAAATATTTTTTTAAAAACAAACTTTTCGAAAGGTTCTTGCTGAACTTGCACATGAGAAATACTGATCATGGCAGGTCGATCGCCTTACCTTGCCGACTTAAGGAAGCCGGAAACATCGGTTGGGGAATCATTCCCTTGAAGCCCCCATTCCCCCTCCCGGGTTGAGTGTCCTGAAGTAGAAGCTTCCCCCCCCACCTAGCGAGGAGAACCTACTACCCCACTCTATCCACCACCGCTCTACGAGCCGTCCTCTACATACTGATGGGCACTTCAGCAAGATTGACATCTGACCTCCTTTGGTCGAAAGACAGCCTTTAGATGCTATTCTTTCGCGAATCTAAGGATAATTGAATCGCGGTCGAGTTGTTCTGCGGTGAACTTTCTGAAAGAAAATCTGATTAGTATGCTTACCGGAGTCGCCTGATGGCGACTCGTGGGGGCGGTCGTAGATTCTGCTTTGTCGGCCTTGGGTGTTTGTCCCTTTCTCGGAATCTGGGGTCATCCATGTTCAACGCATCGTGTAGATCGCATAGCGCTGGGTTGTTGTGCGATCTGATTCTATCGAACACTCTTTCTGCGTGGTCTCTCATATACACGTCCACATATTGCGTGTCCAGGTCTAAATCTCTGTATATGTATTTATTGGGGATATAGTACGGTGCGTTTACGGCGGCCCTAACGCTCGCGTTCATAAACGACTATATCTTCATCTTGTATGTCTGTGCGCACTGGCGCCAGGCAGTGCAGTACAGTATTATGGGCATGAGAACGGTTTCGATCATTAGCAGCTTCACTTTCAACCCCATGTTGCTTCTGCATCCTATGATAGGTGCCAGTCGTTGTCTGGCGTGTCTTGCCATTCCAATTTTCTGCCGTACATGAGACTGAAATGTTAATCTCCTGTCTAAGATGACGTTGCCTTCCGGTTGTTACAATCTGCGGGTGAAGAGCATCGCCTGACGCTTGTCAGGGTTTATACTGATCTTCCACAGGTTGGCCTACTCCTCTAATCTGTCTGCCTGTTGTTGCAAGTATCTTGTAACATGCACTTGGCTCGTAGATCTAGCCCGCAGGGACTTGTCGTCTGCGTAGAGCGCCAACTTGTTAAAGTTGTTCTCCGGCTTGGGCACGTCCGCTGTGTATACGGAGAAGAGGTGCGGCAAAATACAATTGATAAATATTTTCACATATTGGAAAATATTAGTTTCTCGTTTTGAAAGAGTGGGTGGAGTTTCTCCACTAGTCACTTAGAGTTGAAGTTTAGCAGTTCACTAAAATAAATCTGCTGAACAGACGTATTAACTTAGACCTAAGAAGCTGGTCAATAGTTGGCTCTAATAGGGAAAAACTGGTCCAATTGTTACCGTTCACCAATTACTCAACTACATTTCTAATTCTGACAAATTATCCCGATACCGTTTCGAAAAATTGATTCCTAACAAGACTTTTCAGGAAAATTCCAACAATAAATAACTCTGAGACTTCTTACGCCCTCTATCGATAACGAGAGTTGCGCTGTCGTGATCCGGACGTGACAGGTAATTGAAGATCGCGACAGAGGTCCAATTTAGGACGGAATTCTATTCTCAGTCAACAGTCAACAAAGACGGAGACGAAAGTAAATAATCTAAAAAGCGATATTGGGATAAAGGGATATTGTGCTATTAACAATTTGAATTACAGCACCTGCAATGTATATTTATTGTAAATATAAAATATTTTTATAGAGTTGATAACTTCTCCATATTATATGACGAATAACTCAAGTAGCGGTTGATTCCGTTACTTTCTCTAGGATTATTATAGGTGACTGTATCTTTTGTATAAAGTTGTTCTGCTTCATCAAAAGAAATATTATCAAAACACATCCTATCTCTTATCAATTTTTGTCTCTCATATTGCCTACATTTCCTGCTGTTTGTTTTATGTTCTACGCTGCGACAGTTCAAATATTTGATTCTACTACATGTTTCGTAAAGCTCATCATTGCCATTGTGTTCCTGGCAATGAAAACACCGATTTTTCCCTTTGCATTTTTTTTGTATGGACATATCTCAAACATGAGTGGCATTGAATTGCAGGTGGGATGTAAGGCGATATAGTATAACACATATAACCACAAAACCACCCCCTCGAATGTTATTCAGAATTGTGGCTGTAGTTACTCCTTCTTCAGTTTTCCTGTTCATTAATGAACCTAAAGGGACTTTTTATCGCATATTGTATAATTTCCTCACTTAAGGAAATATCTACACTCCTGACAACACCTTTGGAAGTAACGTTATTGTAAGGTATCTAGGCTGAGTAGCCCTCATTTTCGAGTATTTCATTGTTCACAAATTCATTAGCACTTCATTTGTTCTAAATTCATTTTTAATTCTAATAATATCAATATTCATATCATATGTGATTTTAGCGATTTTTAAATGATTGTACCTCCCTGTATTATTTCCAGACTTTTCAGCGGATTCGACATTTACCATGTATGGGCCGATTGCCCCTGCTTTATGAAAAAGAATTGGTTTTTTGTTTGTTGTAGTTCAAGGTTATTAATTTCCGCCATGTTTGAATATTCTATCGTTACGTCCCCCCTGGGTATCATATCTAGATTTTTTATATATGTATGATTGCCTTGTAAACTTTCATTTAGTGATTCATTGAATATACTTTCAATTTCCTCATTAGCGCTGTCTGTTATTTCTTTTTCCTAATGAAATTCAAACCTTTCAAACATTATTTTCTTTTTATGCGGAGAATAACCCCCACTATCCATGCTCATCATTCAAAGTTTAGATTTTTTTCTTATATACTATATGCAGGGACAACTTAAATTAATTATATAAGATGAAAATTTTTCTGAAGAAGACAGGTTTGGGTAACAGTAGTAAAAAAACAATTGTTTTCTTGCCGACGTTTCGAATTTAATTGAAATCTTCTTCACGGCTCTGTAACAGTGAATATCTATAAACATACCTTCCACAAAACTGACACAATTATTATCGTTTCAATTTGACAAGAAATGATGAGGTCTTACTTAAATTTGACAAGAAATGATGAGGTCTTACTTAAATTACTTACCGAAAAGTAGTTTCTTTGTGTCAATATTACTATTTTAAAAACTATTCAACACATAAGATACAATTTTAAAAATGAAAAACATTGCAACAACCGAATTTTAGAGACAACACCTACACGAAAGGACATGAAACAAACGAATGGCTTCACATGTGACTCTGATAAGGTGATGTCAATGAAAAAATGTTAAATTATTCACTGAGGATACACTACAAAAACACACTTTTGTCTATTTTCCACTATATTTCTTTATTGTTGACCAGTTTCGGCTATTATACCATTTTCAAAACTTTTGAATGACAGTGCCTCCAAATAATATTGGTGCTGCAGCTACTTGTCATATTTGTGAAAAACCGTTCACCCCCCAAAGATGTTATCGTGTACGGTCATGATCAATATACGGGGGCGTTCCGTGGATTTGCACACCAAGCCCCCTGTAATATCAATTTTCGAAAAGTATTCGTGGTACCCATTACTCTTCATGATCTTTCAGGATACGACAGTCACTTCATTATAAGAGATATCGCAAAAAGAAGATGTATGAGTCTACTCTCCTCAAATAAAGAAAAATACATTTCCTTCACACAGAACGATGCTGAAACTGAAATTAAATTTCGATTTATAGATTATTTTCGATTCATGGTGAAGTTATTGGATGAATTGGTATCCACATTGGATCAAAAAAATTTGTAATTTTAAAAAAAGAATTTGTTCATTCATATGATGAGAAATTCGCTCTTCTCACCAGGAAGGGGGTATTTCCATATGATCGTGTAGATAACATGGAAAAATTCAACGACACCGAGTTACCATCCCCAGAAAAATTCAATTATAAATTAAATAATGGATACATAACAAATGAGAAATATGTTCAATAAATATGCTATATTTGAAAACGGATATTTCATTACTGGCAGACGTTTTTGAAAATTTCGTCAAAAAAGCATGGCAACTTATGATTTGGAATCCTCGTGGTATCCATATTATGCCTGTGTACACGTGGGATGTCATGTTGAAGTATACGAAATGTAAATTACAAATTTTGAAAGACGTTGACATGATTATGTTTGTAGAAAAGGGGATAAGGGGCGGAATGTCGGTTTGTTTAAATAGATATTGTAAAGCAAATAATAAAGATATGAAAACATACAATCTCGAAAAATCATCAAAATATCTTTTATATTTAGACGTTAATAATTTATATGAGTAGGCAATGTCAAAATTTTTACCTTACGACGGTTTTCAGTGGGTTGAAAATTTTGGTAAAGATGTAACTGAAATTCTTGATAATGCTTCAGAAGGCTACTTACTGAAAGTTGATTTGGAATCTGTTCAAAAACCTGTTTTAAAATCTGTTTTTCCGTTAATCAGCTGTCGCCCCCATACGAACGACAACTCTCAGAAGTTGAGAAACTTGTGCGAGCTAAGGACTAACGAGGTCTTACATTTTAACGTGTGATTTCTAACACGGTTGCAAAATCATTCCAGCTTCAACCAGATAAATTCTCACGAGAAAAATATCTGGTCGAGGAGGGAGTCGAACCCACGGTCTTCCGATCGTGAGTCGGGCGCACTACCACCGCGGCCAATTCCAGGGAATAACCTGAAAGATTACATGATTCACATAAAGATTTTCCGTTTTATCCAGAGCATCAAACACCACTAAACTTCAAACAAAAAAATTGATGGGTAACCTGTATAATAGAGACAAATATATTTTGCACTATCGCAACTTGAAACAAGCATTGAAAAACGGTTTAATTCTAACCAAAATTCGTCGGGTTGTGAAATTCAAACAATCTGCATGACTACGTCTCTACATCGAGTTGAATACTCGTCTAAGGGCTGCAGCCACCAGTACTTCTGGAAAAAATGTATATAAACTAATGCTAAATGCTATTTTTGGGAAAACGATGGAAAACATCCGGTTACAAAGGGTGATCAAACTTGTGAATTCGTGGAACTGTCGTTATGGCGCCAAAAATTTAATTGCGAGCCCCCGATTTCAGAGTCGAACTGTTTTCGACACAGACTTGGTGGCTATTGGATTGAAAAAGAGTGAACTTGTTTTCAATAAAGCTTGATTCTCATTAGACTTGCCAGGAACCGAATCGACAACGGCAAGGCACATGCTCGGCGCGAGCAAGATTTCTTAAGGCAATTCACACTGCAATAGTCTTGCCGTGGATTAAGTTGTGTTCAGCTTTGTGAAAAGTGAAATGTTCCCGACTTCTACGATAATAAAAATTGCTCTGTTGTTAGATGAAGAAGAGCTTGAAATGAACAATTCTAGAAAGAGAAAAAGACGGTATGGGGTACATAAAATGGTAAAAAAACAAAATGAAGAAGGAGAATTTGCAACGTTGCACCCAGAACTTTTAGATGACCAGACAAAATTTTTCCAATATTATCGAATGTCTATGGCTGAGTTTGGCAATTTATTGTACCAAATTAGGGAACCTCTTCAAAAACAACACAATCTTTCGTGAATCCATTTCACCTGTTTAAAAACTGGCGGTCTGCCTAAGGTTAGTATTTTTTTTAAATATTCTTCATTTTATAAATTTGTTATTCTCCATGAACAGAATTTTTATAAAAACATCATAACCCAAACACTAGCACACTACTTTAAAATACTTTATTTACTACTGTATTTTTACCATATAAAATGTTGTATGTAAAAATTGCAACTCTGGTTAAACCTACAACAGGTTAACACATAGAATATACTTAACATAATGTAATATAACTTTACTCATAATTATTGTCTGTGGAAGAAAAATCCTCGTAGTATGACGAGGCGGATGATGATTGAGGTACCGAGACACGTGATGGTGGACGAGATGCCGTTGGGATTACTGAAGCAGGTGTTGAAGATAATAGTGGCTGATATTGAAATTGTTGAAATTGCGAATTTATTTGGGGTTGTATATTAGGTTGTACATTACTATGGAAATAAGTTAAATGTGTGGGAATATGCGAAGAAATCTGTTGACCGATATATCTTCCTTCAATATCTGAAACAATGTTGAATATTTCTATTTTTGCAAGATGTTCGTCTGCGGGTGAAAATTTCTTTACGGTAGCTTCGTCAAAAAAGTGATCCAAATCATCTTTCATCATTTGTTTTTTTTTTCGTTCTCCAGTAAGTACTACATAAGAGTGCCACTTGTTATCTGATTAGTTGCATTGGGATTATTAGCGTTCTTTTGTTCCGTTTTTCTTTTTTTCGGCGGCAATTGTGGTATGTCAACAATGGTAACTTTAGGCACATTCAGATTTTCGGTAAGTGACATATCCTCATGTTGGCTTAAAGATTCTTCCTCAGTATCCGTACTAGCACTTGAAGTTTCGTTTACAATAGAGGTCAATCGTTGCTTATCTTTCATGTGCGGCCTGAGAAATTCCAATTGATCCTCATATTTCCATTTTGACGTTATATCAGCTGATTGTCCTGTTGTGGTCTTCTTGGACTTAATGACCTTCCTAAATTGGCCACGAATTGATTCCCAGCGATGCTTGTATTGTTATCCATCTAAAATTTTATTTTGTTAATAGTGTTGAAAATTTTTCATACTTATATTCTAAGAACAAAACCGAGTTAGTGTACTTTTTTTTGTTTTACAGATTTCTAACCACTGGAGATTCTTATCAAACGATAGCTTTCAGTTACCGCTTAGGACATTCTACTGTACACGTCATAGTCCACGAAGTATGCAATGCAATAATTAACAAGCTGTTAAGAGTTTACATCCCCACGCCTCAAAGAAACGACTGGAAACATATTTCTCAAAGATTTTGGAGTGCGTGGAATTTTCCTAATTGTTTAGGCGCTTTAGACGACAAGCATATCAAAATTGTAGCACCTGGTAATAGTGGTTCCAATTATTTTAATTACAAAAAACATTTTCGGTTGTTCTACTTGCACTGGTCGATGCAAATTATAAATTTATAGCTGTGAATATAGGATCCTACGGGAAAAACAGTGATGAAGGCATTTTGGCAAATTTTAGACTGGGAGAGAAGTTAGCAAACGGAACCTTGCAAGTACCTCCCAATAAAAACTTACCAGAAACAGATATTTTAGCACCCTATATAATGTTGGGAGATTCAGCCTTTCCGCTCAAAACCTATCTTTTGAGGCCGTTTTCTCAGGTCCAAACACTGAATGATGTTGAGAAACGCGTATTTAATTACCGCCATTGTCGTGCAAGACGTGTAGTCGATGATGCATTTGGCATTTTAGCTCAACACTTTCTTATATACTTTAAAAAATTAATTCAAAACCTGGTTATATCGAAACAATGATTCTAACAACATGCATACTACATAATTATCTGCGTAGCAACAACGTAAACATACAAGAAAAGGGCAGCTCTGTGGACAACAATAAATGTATACTGAGAAATCTACCGGGACAAGGTGGTAATGCACAACAAGCAGCGTTTAATAGCAGAGATATATTTACCAGGTTTTTTAATTCAGAAGTCGGATCTGTGCCTTGGCAATATGAAAAAATAGAATCTATCTACTTATTATACCTTTAAAAAAAATAATATTTCGTTTAATGTGTATTCATAGAATGATATATATTTAATAAATACACTTACCTTTTTGTAATTTATTGCCAATTGTGGTCCATAATGTGTACTGTCAGCGTATCTTTTATTAGAGAAATCATAAAGAGCTTCATTTTCTCTAACATATTCGATAAGGATTTCATCTTCTTCCAATAAAAAACTGTCTTTCTTCTGACGAGACGACATTGTCACCACTAAACCCCTAAAATCCTAAGAACGCAAATGCTACCAAGCCAGTAACGTATTCATACTTATCTGAACCTGCACGGGACCTGCTCGGCAAATATTGTTTGAGAACCCCGCGGGCAAAGACCGTCGCTTGTCGGCAATAATGTGAATTTAACCACACAAAAACCATATGATCAATGAAAAAAGATATCTTGCCGTTTCGGTGCCTT
This sequence comes from Leptinotarsa defecta, assembly GCA_015342085.1. Classification (NCBI taxonomy): domain Eukaryota; kingdom Metazoa; phylum Arthropoda; class Insecta; order Coleoptera; family Chrysomelidae; genus Leptinotarsa; species Leptinotarsa defecta. The sequence goes on from WOGO01007907.1 coordinate 14,435, forward strand.
GCCTGTGCGGAGCACGTGTCTTGCACGAAAGTGAGAATTGACCTTAAATGTAAATGCGTTCGGTTATAGCACCTGTAAGGTAATGCTTACTTCCAACAGCTTCTATCGGTTATAACATTCACCTTTAAATGTGGTAGACGGTAATTGCGGAATCATTTTGCAATAACATTTGTAAACTGGCATATGTTTAAAAATGATCATGAAAAAACAATGTTCAGAAAAAGTATGGCTCTCTAAACTGTTTCGGCTTTATATTTCATACATCTATTAAAATTGACATAAGATTCGACACAAATAATGTACTGTTCAGTGGTATCATTCAGGTTTCATCCAGCGCAGCTCTTTTCGCTTTTTTGTTGTAGACTCAGTCATTTGTGATTATAAGGGACGATAGGGTATTAATGAGTTTTCCTGATTTAGGTCTACTAAAAAAATAGGGAAAACTATGAATCTACAGCTACAGTCACATACCACACAAGGCGGTCAAATGAACTGAGTCTACC
>WOGO01007908.1:0-10897 GCA_015342085.1 Leptinotarsa defecta
ATTGTGGATACCAACAATCGAAACGTCGTGACGTAACTTGGTTTGGAGTCTTTTAATTTTCATTTTTCATTTTTTCTTAGTGATACTTTTTATTTTTTAAGCTTTTCAGTTTTTATTAATATTTCAATTTTAATTTTTTTTTTTGGTTGTTGCTTGTATGTTATTTCTTTGTAATTTCAGTTTTTTGTTTAATAAAATTGTTATTTTCGGTTAATCTTTTTCAATATTTTTTTAGGGTTTTTAAATCAATTTATATTAAATTAGATAATGGAAATCCGAAGTAATGAAATACACAACGAAACATTGTCAACCACCTTCAAACAAATGACTAAAATGACTTTGAATCAGGGACTTACATGATCATTTTTGGCATACTATTAATTGAACAAGTTCCTTTTTTAAATCACTTCGAGAGTCACTCCATTCGTTTCTTTCGTTTCTTGTCTAATGTGTTCCCCCATCCGGTAAATTGTCACACGTCTTGTCTGTCCTAACAGAAGAGGTTGTGAATATTATAGGTTCGGACATCAATTGTTATGAACCCCTCTCTTTCGACATTTTTCGGAAGAAAGAAAATTATCCGATTATGAATTTTCTGCATGACCTAAAATATACGCATATTCTTTTATTACTTTTATAAATATTCAAAATCTATTGCAGATTTTAGAGGAATTTCGCACTTCGGAGTCCGGCCAACAGCACCGCTTGGTAAAGTTATTGTCAAAAAAATCGTTACTATAAACCTGTGGTTTTGTTGAAAAAATCAAGTATTTGTGCAATTAATTTCTACTTATGTATTCCAGTAGTTTTATAGAGTTAATCGGAACTTTTTTAATCATAATCTTAATATCATTTGATTAAACGCACAAACTGTCAGAAAATCATTATATCAGAGTTTCCAAAAATGAAACAGAAGAGCTCAAGAATATACTTCGAAAAACAACTTTCTCACTTCTATAGTCTCTTCTAATCTTGAAGAGTTTTGCGTCAAAATGTGGAATTAACTTTCATCTGGTTGACATTTTTGGGAAATCTTGTACTTTTGTTTTTCACTGATACGATTAAAAATTTCATAATTTGTAAGTGATTATTATCGTAACACACTACTGAAGTCCTAATCAGTTTTCCAAAACGCTTCATATGCAGCAGAAAAGTTTGTATTTATATGGTGTTACATTCAAAATTTTTTTAGTCATAATCGGCTTTATTTTTTTGTGATTTAGTTCTAGTGACATTTTCGAAACATTTGATGGAGCTAATATATTTTATTTATTCTACTTTTTTAATCAATAAATATATTAATAGAAATTGTCTTTTATTTTTCATCCGGTCGTGATACGACTGATTAATATTTCACTTTGAAAAAATATTGTGATGAAGTCTAGAGAATTAGAGAATTTCCAATAGAGAATAATCTTCATCGAAGAGAATAATGCAATATGATCGAAGAGAATAATGCATCATGGCTCAAGGTAAGTTGTCGAGTTTTAATGGTAGTCTTCACTCTACTCTATTTTCCGCTAACGACTTGTGAATTCCACTTAGAACGAACAAGATTCTCATTTCAGATTTTTGAAGTGATAATTTTTTATGGGAGGGTGAACCGTTTCGTTACCTAACGCGTTACAGCGCCAGTCTGCCTGGCTTCCCTTTCTCTCACGTATACGTCAGCGGAAGGTAGGCTCCTCCTCTCTAGTCGGACAGATGCTCAGTGTTCAGATATAATACTGCTGACAGTAGTATAAAAATCTAACCAGCAAGCACGTTATAATTTTTTTATTGTGTGAAACCTTGCTGAAAAATCATGATACTAATTTTGTGTATGTACATTATTAGTATCATTATTCCTTTCTACAAAAGTAACAATTAGCTTATGATAGCTATAAAACCCTCTCGGACAAAAATAATGCATATTTTATTTCAAGATTTTTTTCATATTAATTGTTCTACCCTTAACTCGTTATTTATTTTTATTGATAAATATTCAAAGGCCGAAGTATTTTACGTAAATTTCCATTCAGTATAGATCAAAGAATGCTTGAACATAGTCGCCCCAGCTGAATAAGTAAAATAATGGTATAGTATAGTCGAAGGAAACGATATTGTGCACACTTAAAGTTGGCGGCACTGTGAAAGGCCCAAAAAAACAATACATGGAACTACTCCACGTAGACTGTAGAATTGACGAATCGTATTGGATAATTTTTACTAACCGAGTTTTATGCTTGGCTGAAGAGTCATAAAATTCAATTTGAAGTCAGAAACAGATGTTATGGTGACGAATAGAAATCTAGGAATGCGGGAATGGTTATCGCCGTCGTGTCATCAATGTTCAGTTCAGAAACTGATCGCGATTTGAGTGTTGAAATTCGATATTGGTGCAGATATAATTACTTGAAATTTTTGTTATCTGTTCAAAATGTGGCATCCTTGGGCAAGTAGTAATAATAATAACGAGTGTGATAACAACGCAGACTTTTTCCTGTGAAGCGATTCCAATAGCGAATAGTGAACAATGCAAAAAAGAGATACCAGTGAATAAGATTCAGATACATTTGAATATTGAAACACAGAGAGTATGTTTCAATGTATATAAGAACCTACATCTCAAGTTTGGTTTCGAGGAAAACAAACTGTTACAAGCAACATCAGATTTGACCGAAATTCCTTTCTCAACTTTATGTAAAATATTCAAAAACAAACCTTATGAACGCAAGACGCGATATGATACAGGATTACCAAAACTGTTAGATGTTCATCTAATAAAATCATTGAAAAAAACAATAAACTACTGTTACGAAAGCAATGAGAGCTGCTGTGACAAAACTCAGAATTGGATAAAGAAAGTAGTATTTTGATTTGAAATAATAAACAAACGTCAAGCAGTTATGAAAAGCAGAAGAATAGTGAAATGGCGTAACAAATACTTAGAACAAATAACTAAATATAGACAAGAATAACGGCAAATTTTCTATTTGGACGAAACTTTGTATGACACTTACGACACGGTTATGAAAGGGAAAGGGTTCGAGAATGTGTATGCTTAACATGCCTGCAAACAAAATTTGATAAGAAGGTAATAGAGGTAATTGAAGAATAAGTATCTAATATTACCGACGTATCAAAGGAATGCTGAACTAATAAACGAACTCATTTTTATTTTTTTGTTTAAATCATTATTGATAAACTGTGAAACAGTCGATATTTCATACCTACGTTGATTTTACGTTTTTCATGACAACGGAAATGAAATTAATTATATTGAGTGAAAAATATCAGGAATATCATAAAAAAAGTATTGGGACATTTGTAAATAAACACAATGTTGTCTATTGAAAAAATATCAAAGACCTGTAGTGACCCCAACAAAAATATCTCAAAAATAGACTTGAAATAACGTAACAAAGAGAAGAAACTATAAGGACCCTAGAATTATGTGGGGTTGTTGGAAGGGTAACTCTGCAGGACCCTAGATTAACACAAGCACTTAGCGCTAAGAGCTCGGGGATTGTCGATATTCCGCCACCCCATGTTCTCGGCTAGTAGAAAGACATCATTCCTGATAACGACACTGGCAGTCGCAGTGGATTTTTATTAAAGAAACTGAAATATTATACAATGCGTTGTTATTGGGAAATTTGAGGAAAAAAAGTTGAAAATGAACAAGTTGTAGGTAACCGCGTTTTATACTCTTTACGAGGCAATCTGAACACGAACCTTTTCATCAAAGTTAATTTGTAGAGGGTAACACACCAATTATTTAAATTTCTATTAACTATTTTCACAGATCTAGGTTTCCCCTGGCTTACTCCGTAAATCATAGGCAAAATTCTTACAGTTATCTACGTTCTATATCAAGTGTTTATTTCGTTCAATTCATTCATTTTATGGTTAGGTAGACAGACTTATGTCAATGATTCTTCTTCTTTTATTCGATCATAGTGATTAACGCAAAGTGAAGAGTGAGGTACAGACAAGAATATTTATCCACATTTGCAAGACTGTCATACTCATATACGGTGTGCTCCCTCTGTGAATATGTTTGAAGGAACTGATAAAACTGGTGATAATATTGCCTGGGTTCTGAACTATGTGTGAAGGATGAAATTCTAAAAAGGTCTTATATGTGCCTGGCTTCACATGAAGGGGACGTAGTGGTGATTTAATCAGAAATTTTGATATCTAATCACCAAGCAGGAAATACTCCCACTCTGAAGGTACAATATAAATGTTGACATAAACGTAAATTACGTATAGTCATTTTCTGTATTAGTCAACTTTTACTATTTGAGTCGTCAAGATATTCACAACAGTTTTTATCTTTTTTCGTGCTAGAGTTCTACCAGGCAAATTCAAACTAATCAATACAAATTCAAGCAAATAAAAAAACTTCAGGCAAATAAAAAAATAATGGCAAAATCAAGCTTGTTATAATTTAGGTCAAATCAAAATAAAGCTTGCAGTTGAAGTTATTGTTAAGAGATAGAAACCATAACCGAATTAAAAAAGTGAAGAAATTGACAGCTGGCTAGTATATCGGAGCAACTACATCCTAGATATCTGCTGATGAATATTACCGGAATCCTGGATCGCATATCAGAGGAGTAAAAAAAAGAAAATTCTTGGTTCTCTGATGATTTTCAAAGACAGGATTACGATTAGCACTTGTGAGGTTTAATGTATTAAACCCTGGGGTGAGCTACTATTTTTTGTTTCTGAACAGATCGATAAATATTCATATTGAGGAATCTTTGACTCTCTGATATTTTTTTGAATAAATCAAAACAACCAGGTAAACTTTATTCATTGTTTTTTTGGGGTGTCTCCCGTGTGAGTGCAAATGAGTCAATATCTACAGTGTATTGAAAAAGGAATAAAATATTTCTGTAATTTACTGAGACCAGTCAATTAGGAGACCATTTTTCAATACTTTCAATTGAATTCCTATAAAAATTGTAAGTCAAGCCGCGCCCTTGTCTCTGCAAACTCAAGAGCTGGTCATTTCCATCTGGGCAATACTAATATTTTCTTGTTGAAATAAGAAAAGAATACGTCATGTTACAGGACATACTTTGAAAAATATTTGCTGTACGCCTGAGAACTGAATTATTTTTTCAAACTGACTCAAAAGTAACAGTTTTCCTTGCATTGTAATTTATGACAAAAGCGACGTCTTTTGCTGATGGCTTACTCTACAAGAAATATATGAAAGCGATCATGTTGATTTTTGTATTAGATTTGAAAACAATAATAGTTTTGAATAGACAGCGAGGTAACCGGCCAAACTATGATACTTTCAATTTGAAAATTTAGTCCTCACTCCGAAGGTGTGGAATTTAGGCATGAAATTTTTATAAGTACTACGTAATGTAATTTTCAAAAGTGACTAATTGGATTTATTCTGATTTTGACTTTGGAAGGTTTACAAATTCGCGACACCTGTTTCGCTATGCAATAGCGATAAGTGTTTCGTTGTGCAATAACTTTCTCAAGCAATATTGTGTATGAAAACTCTTGATAAAGCTATTGTATAGCGAAACATGTATTGTTGTTTTGTGAACTGACTGAAACGTTGTTCATAATTTTTGACTTGTTGGATTTGTATCCGAAGAAAATAGCAGAAAAAGAATTGATGCATATGAAAAATTGAGAAAAAAATTCAATATATACAATAGAGTCGCAAAATCGTGTAAGTTTGGTAAATTATTTCTAACATATATACAACTGGACTGATTTTCATGATTGTCGATTTGTTGGATTCGTCTCCGCCCGGAATAGCAGAATAACTGTTGAAACATTTGAAATATCTAGAAAAAGAAAACAAATTGACGAGATTCGATTTGTTACGTTATGACAGTTGTTATGGTGCGTTAAAAAGTCAAATGATACTGAAAGCAAAATTAGAATATCCATCAGTGTCACTTGAAATACCGCGAGCGAGAATATTGAATCGAATTCGTAATAATAGTTATATAAAACAACTATAAATGAAAGGTTCCATGTTAGATACAATCTTTCATAAAGTTCAAAGAGCTTTCATTAATATCTCACATATTACATACTAAATTAAAATTATGACACATTATATTTACTGGAGCTCTGATATTCACATTTGTTGTACCACTCCGACAATGAAAAATGTTTTCTCGTTTCTTGAGTTGAGGCGTGGTACATAAAAAATTATTTTTTGTAGGAGCGGAGCACAGGACATGTCATTTATTAAATTATATAGAAATGTGACCGTAATGAGGAATCTACGTGTATTCAATGATAAATAAAATTGGTTCAAAAGGATAGTATAGTCAATTTTTTTGGAGATAGATACCTGTAGTGCGAAAAGACAATAATTTCAAGAACTTTCTTTGGACAGCTTCAATTTGCAGTATGTGAGAATTATAAATGGGATACCAGATCATCGCCCCATATTCTAGTTTGGACCTCACAAAATCATATAATAGGGTGACTTTAACCTTTATATCTCTGAATTTTCCAGTGTTTCTCATTATGAAGCCCAACACTCGACTACCGGATGAAACAGCTTGGTCAGTAGTTTTGAATTGTTTGATATTTTAGTTAAATCAATAACAAAAGAGGCCTTTAACTTGAGCCTTGGGGCACTCCGTAACTGGAAGTATATAAAGCAGATTGAAAGCCTTCATACTCTACACATACTATTTTCTATCAAGTAGATAATTTTATATGAGTTTCACTAAACTTGCTGAAAAACCAAATTCTTATAGACCTTTGAGAAAATTGTAGAAATCTATTTGATTAGAAGCTTTTTGCATGTCTGTATAAATGACCTGCAGTTTCCTATCCAAAGCTTCAGAGACACATTGTGAAAGACATGCAAGATTGGTTATGCACGACTTATTTCCTAAAAACTCATGCTGGTATGATATTTTGTATTGGACTGTAAATATTGGAGAATAATATTATTTCAAATAATTTGAAAAACATTCTTGGTAATGAAATGGCTCTATAGGTTTTTATTGATGAAATGTCGTTGAAAATTGAATATACTATTAGGAATCACACGTTAAAAGGTAAGATCTCGTTAGTCCTTAGCTCGCACAAGTTTCTCAATTTCTGAGAGTTGTCGTTCGTATGGGGGCGGCAGCTGATTAACGGAAAAACAGATTTTAAACAGATTTTTTTTTCAAAGGTCAGGGATTTCACAAGTTTTCAAAGAAATATTGAATGTGTGGAGTAGGGGACTCAGTGAAGGGTAAAAACAATGAACTGTGTACTACGTGGTAGGAAATCATAATGGAGAAAAGAGAATTGAAACTTTCTATGTTTTTACCACTTTTATGTGTAACTAACGTTATGTCCTTATAGGATGAAACTGCAGTAATGTTAGTTACAAATAAATGTGGTAAAAAACATAGGAAGTTTCAATTCTCTTTTCTTCGCTCGTTATACGGTCAGGACTGACCATATAGTTAATATTTCAGTTTCCTCGCAGCTTCGATAACATCTACTTTATTCACCTGATCGATAATTATTGTTGGTAAATTATTTATACAGTTATCAAGGGTATTGCATGAAGAGGCATCAGATATAAAATAAACACTTTTGAAGAAGTTTGCAAATTCATCCATAATTTTCTGCGGTTTGGTGTAAGTTTTAGTTCCATCCTTCATAACTCCGGGAATTTTCGAGTTACCTCTTTTGTTCTGCATAAAATTCCAGAATGCACTTGGGTGTACGTTAATTTTGCGTTCACTTTTGTTGTTAAGGAAGTTTTTGTAACCATTGTTTATTAGTTCTTTTGCTTCACTTCTCAACGCGATAAATTGCTGCTGATAGGAAGATGTTTTGTTTTTTTAGATTCATGCAATTATATTGCGAAATAATGCGAATCAGTCCAAAGAGAAACGCCATCTTCAGTGTTTCAAGATAACAATCTACTGATGACTCAGTTATTGTGTCAATCTATTGTTTTTCCAACACAAAATCTACTGCTAAGCAACACCTGGCAACCCTGGCCGTTTGATATAGCTCGACTTTGTGTTTCACAAACACAAGTTATGACAATAATATAACTTAGTATATAACATAACATTTATTACTTCTCAGGGGATTCGTCGGGTCATCTAGTTTGACATGAAATGAGTTTTTACACCTGTAACATTGTTAAAAAAGGAATAAATGGCAGTTCACGTTCCAAGCGGTCGTGTAAAAAAGTGAACGCGATCTTCTCCTCATCAATACTCTACCTGCTGTCGTGACAACCTTACACAATCGATATTTCATCATGATAAAAGGGGTGAGAGGCATCCCTTTTCGCCCTCACTTTCCTCTGTTAATGATACCTTCCGTAGTATATTAGATTAAAAATAAAATGTACGATCCGAACTTGGATACAAAAGTTAAATGAACCATCAATTTCTACGAAATTTTCAAATACGCTGTCTAAAAAATGAGGTAATTTTTCTCAAAAAATATTTATTTATTCGTCAATTTTTATTTTGTCCTCTTCAAAGTAGTCCCCCTCGAAGCAGTTCTGATATGCGCTTTTTGGTATGTCTTTTATCCCCTCAATCGTCGTAAAACTCCGTCCTTTCATACGTCTCTTCAATGTCGGAAACAGTAAAAAGTTGCAGGGGGCGAAATCTGGTGAATACGGTGGTTGAGGTATAATTACGGTGTTGTTTTCTGTTAAAAAATTATGAACAAGCAATGCCGAAAGATCCGGTCCATTATCGTGATGCAAAAGTCAATACCGGGCATTTTCTTGGTATTGCAATCACCGTATGCCGCTGTAAACATTTCAAGTGTTTTTGAGAACTTGATTCCCAAACGCTTGAACTTTTATGCCTTTCACTAACAAACTAAACATGCCAACTAGCTGAAACTGTGAACATATGTTCGAGACGAGCCTGGTACATAAAAAAATATCGCCAATCAAATGTACATAACCCGCGAAATTTGAACATTTATCTTGTTTTTTGAACAGTTCTTATGTAATTACTAAATTAGGAATACGCTGACTCATTACTTGATGATGAATAATAACACATTCATCAGTTGAACACCAGTTCAACTACCATGTAGTGAAACGCGTTTCAAATAAAATTTATAGTCTTAGAATTGTGTCAATCTTATTATGGGTATAATTACTAATTAATCGTAGCAAAATTATACGAAAATACATTCCAGAATTCCACATCCATGATCAGTTGTAGAAATATACGTAATAACCAACCTATACAGACAAGTGTGAACAACTATTCTAATCACCCTGTGGATCAGTCTGTGGATCATACTACAGTATGGTCCACAGACTCATTATCACACAAATGTCCCAAGAGAATGTCAATAAGCAATTTATTTTGATAAAACAATTTGCAATGAATTACAAATCTAGGGTTTGGTTAGGTCCTAAGTGAGTGGGTCTATTCGACCCTCCACCGCAACTCGCAAGGGTTTATTGTGGCTCACACCTATTCACACTCGACCAAATAAACCCAGCTCCTTAACGAAGCCAATTAGTTTGTATAGTGAGTGGTCTTTCAGGTCAGATGGTAAGAGTACGGCTCTGCCTGATTCGGTCCCCAGCGGGGCAGCCATAAAGTATGTGCTCTGCTGTTTCAATATTTTCCAAACAGAGGCGACACACACTATCTTGCGACAGACCAAGTCTTTGCATATGATGATTCAAATGACAGTGACCTGTAAGAAGACCTCTCAGACATCGTACTTCATCCTTACTGTAGTCCAACTACTATTTTGAACAAAGCTTTGAAGGGTGAATAAACGCTTGGGAGTGAATCAATCCTGGAAGATTCTGCCAGAAGTCCATGAATCTTGCCATCCAGGTGTTCAGCCTTTATTATTTGGCAAAGCCTAAAGCGATACCAATGACAGGTTCTGGTCCTATGAATCTGCTTTCATCACCCTCCTTTGCAAGGAAGTCAGTAGCCTCATTGCCTTCTAGGCCAGTAAGGCCAGAAATCCAGACCAGAGACAATCTGTTAAGTCTTCCTATCGAGAAGAGTCGTTTTTGACAATTTGCTACTAATTTAGACGTTGCTCGGTAAGAGCCAAGAACTTCCAACGCTGCTTGACTGTACGACAATATTTTTATTGACTTGTGTATGAGGTTGGATTCTTTTAATCCCTACGCCTTAATTCAATAGCGTAATTTTCCGCTTGAAATACAGTCGCATAGGTTCCTAGGAAGGTTAATGTCTTTGGCCTGCGACTGAAAACACCTACACCGATACCGGAAGGTGTTTTTGATCCATCTGTGAACCAACAACTATCTGCTCTGAATATTTCCTTCTCCCGGAGGATCCAGTGCTCTCTACTCGGAAACAGTACTTCATAAGGCAGTTCGTAGTTGAGAGTTGTAGGCATAAAGTCAGACGTCCAGTGTCAACCAAAAGTCTGTTGTACTCTGCATAATAACTCTAACCCGAGTGCTAATTCACCATATCCTTGATAAAAAACGATTTAAACAAGCTGTTAACCAATTATATACCCTCACATAAAATATAATACTGGCACCTTCAAGACAATCACATATACCGGAAAACATCAGATAAAATAAAAAGTATTCAACGAAAGTCATTTTTTGAGGAGGAAAAAGTCAGTTTTTTATCGACCTTTCTTGGGTAATTGTTACCTTTCACAATCTGAAAAAATATAAAAATTATAATGGAGAACTTTATACAAGTGTAGAAGGGCAAACTTTTTAGTTTACCCCGATAAGTTACTGCGTAAAAATCAAAGTATTTTTCACAAAGAAAAATCTTCTATTTATCAGTAACTTGTCGTATTTCACAATTTTGCCTATCAAAAAAATTATTAAGAAATTATACTTATCTTTTACGTTTCGGAGGCCAAAATCTGCCTCCGTCTTCAGAAATGGATAAAAATTCGAATATAT
>WOGO01007909.1:0-10896 GCA_015342085.1 Leptinotarsa defecta
TTCTCTCGAGAGAAATATCTGGTCGAGGCGGGAATCGAACACACGACCTTCCGATCGTGAGTCGGACGCACTACCACCGCGGCCAATTCCACAACAAAGTACCTGAGTAAAATCTCTAACCACCAGCCACGAGAAAATAGAGGGGCAATTGAAACGTTGTTTGAGAGATCCCCATGCATCTGTGAACCTGAGAGTCTCCCTGAGTACTCAGTCATCTAAAAATTCCTTCAAATGGAATGGATACAGCGAAGTTGAATCCGAGCAGGCTATGCGACCCGGATTGGGAGAATTCCAACGAAACCTATCGGAGACAGTCTGAGGTCACCTAAGGACCCCAGAGAGCCTTTAGCAACACCCGTGATATAACGGATACCTTGTAGCTTCGGGTCGATTTACATTGGAACCACATTTCTTTGTATGAAGATGGAGATGTAGAAAGTCAAAACCTTTCTCCCCCAAAAATATACTCCTTTCAATTCAAACGAAATTCATATAGCTCGGATTGAATCAAATGAATGTCGTTAGGTACTAAAATCGATGACATAAGTAGATTTAACTCATTCGTGGCATGAGGTCGTAATCTTATGAATGAATTCAGTTCTTCATCTTGTAATGTTATCCAGATTGGTGCTGAAGAGGCAATAAGGCAAGTGTCTTATTCCGAAACATCGGATGTTCGCCTTTGAGGATGGCAGTGTAACTGAAATTTTACTTATTCCAAATACTATATTGTGTAGCCATTCTGTGAATGCTATCCTACTCAATTCCATAACGAATGTTTGGAGTACAACCTGAACAGAAAACATATTTCAACGTTCATATAAAACTATTTGTTTCGAAAGTGCCTATATTTTCCTTCAATGTGTATTTGAAATTAATTGTTTACAGAGGTCTCTTTCTTCCAGTTTGTGTCTGAAATGTAGTTGTTTCTTCATTTCGTTGGAAGATTTCCACATTTTTTGTATGAAAATGAAAAAGTAGGAAACCAAAAAGTTTATCAAAATCTGTTTCTTCTAAAATTATACCACTTTCTATTTCACACTTCTCTATAGATGTTTCGATAGGACAGAATACTTACTAATATTGAAAGAAGGCTAATTTTCTGGCAAAGTTTCAAGTGAATATCTAGTCAACTTGCGTCGAGAGAACAATTTCTCAGAAAAAAAACCTGAATTCAACTTATTGAACCAAATAAATTCGCTTGTGACAGCTTCATTGGTGCTTCTTACAATAAATCTAAAAATGCCTGTTGACAAATTGTGACTTGCAGCAGACAATATATCACCTGATATATCTATATTTCACTCCCAGGCATAGTTGAAACCTTCATTATCTTATATATTTACCAAATACATAAGACGCATTATTTCAAAAGATTTCCAGTACATGCAAATTCGCCTTTTTTTCACCGGCGATATATGATGATATAAACTCTCTGAATAGTCTGAAATTTCAATATGCTTAATAGTAAAATTATCTATGAAACCGTTGATATCATAGTACTGCCTTTGTCAGATCTCAGCAGTAAGGTACTATTCTCAAAGTTTTCAAATACTGGAAAGTTATTCCTTCACAAACAAGGCGATTACTTCCCTACTTTCATCATCTGTATTTTTACTAAAGTTCTGAAAAACATAATACAGAAATCCAGAAAAATATTATTATTTTCAATCAGCAGTTTTTCTACAGTTCTCACTTCGCTTTCCGGAAGAATCGCTCTACTTCACAACAACTAGGAGATATGTATCTGTAGAGTAGGAAGAGTGAGTGTAAGACTCACAGTACTGAGGCCACATGTGACCCATTGTACATCCTCCCAAGGGGTTGTCCTCCTAGGTCATCGTCCATCCTGTCCTTTCCAGGAAGGTAACAGGTCACAAGGAGACATCCCCTTTATATTGTCAGGTGTAGGCCAAGACTTGCCGAACACACACTCTCTTTGGCAACCTTGAGATGCGCGGCTTCTTCACCCTTCTGAGGTCTTCTGTTCAGTCTCGGGATTGGAAACAGCAATAGAATACCTGTAAAGAAAAAATATTTGATAAACTGGAAAAACTGAACAAAAACGATCTGAAACACCATAACATGGAAGTTCAATTGATGAATTCTTCTGCTGATCACGGTCAGAGACTTTGGAAACACCAAACGCAGCATCCCAAAACCCTCTTTGTTTTAGTCATCTGTTGACCTCAGCTTTTGGAAATATTCCAAAAATATTTAAGATATTGTTAAATTATAGTGTCCTCCATAGTTTTTAGGCTATCATATTTATAGTAGAATATTTTTTACACAGGTGCTTTTTGTGTATAGTGATTTCCCAACAAGAATTGAAAAAAAAATTGAAAAGCACTTGTGATGCACTGTTTGGAACCTTTGCTGTAGTACTGTTTAGTAATTTTTAACACCTCGACAGGTATTTCAATCACCAAGTGATCATCTTCAAGAAAAAGATTGAACTAAATCTACATAATATGTTGTCCTTATTTATTCCATAGATACCTCTGCTAGGTACCTGCGAACCTAGCAGAGGTATCTACTAGTGTCTTGAATCTACTAGTCAGGTAAATCTGATAACTAAAATATTATTTCAATAAGCTATATTGTATACTATATTAGGTATTCGTCTACCATCGTTATTCATAATATTATTATGATTACTTATTTCTAGGCTCTCATAGGCATCTAGAAGCCTGTTTTTGTTAACTTGTCCAACTAATATTAGTGAATAAAGTCTTTGGAAGGGTTTTGTTGCAAAACATAATGGGCGACTGCTTTTATTTTCAGGTGTGCTAAGTGTTCTTTATATCTTATTTTAATAGATCTTTATGTTAATCCATAATATTTTGCATTCAATTTCGTAAATTCTGAAGTTTTTTTGTGTATTGTTGGTATGGAAAGAAGAAATCTAAGATAAATATATCTGAGTTCATGCTAAGACGTAACTTCATAAGAACCACAAGCTTTGAGATGTTTCATTGTGGATTTTGTGTGACGTGAAATGCCATTATTCACTTACTGAACTGTTTTTTGTATTGCTGTCGTTTTGTTGCATTAATAAATCTGATAAGTTTGCTTGCGCTGAAATTTGTTGTTCCACCGTAAATAGTCGAGATTTATAGAGGCTCATAACTTTTCTTCAATTATGTTTTCTTGTAAAAAGTCGCATCTTTTTCAGCATATGGAAGATGAAAATACTCAGAAAGGCAATGTATCCGATTCACTTTTCATTCATGTTTAAACACATCTGTATTTTTGAAACAAACATCTATCAACTTTCACAATCCAATATGTCTATAATATGTATTTTTCTTATTGCCTCTGCACACCTAGTTCGACTATCAATAAAGATTCATTCATATATTGACACTTTTCAACATATTCAATACCTTTCAGCAATCGTCTACAATTATTTTCGAATCCATAACAATTGAAAAAGCGACATAGAAATAATACCAATAATTACCCCTTATCAACTATCTATCACGAAAGCATTACCAGTAATGCATACCCATTAATTTCCACAACACGAATGCACAATAAACAAATTCATTCCGACAGTGACGTATAGCTTTTCGTAAACAACCATCAATATTTCATCGGAATTAGGTTTTGGAAAAACCGATGTGGAGGGTGAGTGCCTCTCCAACTATTTCCTTCGAAGTCTATCATGATCAAGTAAACGTTTATCAGATCGTGATATATCAATAAAAGTAAACACTGTGGTAAGTGTCGGAATGCTTCGATATAATGCTAGCAGTCAATTTGTGACACCCTCAGCTCATTTCCGATAGGGGTGGCTGGCGTCTTTCATCTACCGAAGATATATAGCGTTTAAATGATGCTATTAGTAACTGATGCCGTATGTACTAACTGGAACGTATCCCCTATCGGAGTTGTAAGGGATCGTAAACGTCAATACGTGTAGACCGGGAGAATACGTATTTTGCCTGCTAATTGGTTGAGAGCTAGTTTATATTTAATTAACGAGAAGACTTGCTATGTGATGCACTGTTTGAAACCTTTGGTGTAGTAATTAATATTACTGGAGTTCTATCCCAACGCCAAACCATTATTTTATCACCTCGACACGTGTTTCGATCTTCAAACGATCATCTTCAAGAGGAAGAATGAACTAAATATCCTTACAATATTATCCTTATTTATACCATAGATACCTCTTCTAAGTACCTGCGTCTTAAGTATCTTGAATTAATTTCACAATATTGTCTTAGCTACTACTCTCAAATTACAATGTCCTTATGTAATAGTCAGGTAAATCTAATAATCAAATATTATTTCAACAAGCTATATAGTATACTATTAGGTATTGGTCCACCATCATTATTCTACACTCTCATAGGCATCTAGATACCTGTTGCTGTTAACTTGTCTGACTAATCTTAATGAACTGAAGTCTATGAAATGGTTTTGTTGCAAAACATGATGGGCTACTGCTGATTTGTCTGATCTTTCATGTTTTAGGTGTGCTAAGTGTTCCTTATATCTTATTTTAATAGATCTTTTTATCTGTCCATAATATTTTGCATGGCGTTCCTTACATTTAATTTACTAAGACATTTCCGAATTTTCCACTCGTTTGGATTTTTTAAAAAGCACCTTCATACCTATTTCCTTGTAAGTTTTTCCAAAGTTCTTCGTGTATTGGTGGTATGGAACTGAGATATATTCATGATGGTTTTCGTCGTTTTTAAAAAATCGAGATTTCGTTCATTCTCAACCTAAACTTTTTCTTCCTTTTTCATACATATTATGATGTACTGTTTGGAATCTTTGGTGTAGTAATGAATATTACTGGAGTTTTTCCCAACACCAAATCGTTATTTTTAACACCTTGACATGTGTTTCGATCACCAAGTGATCATCTTCAAACGGCAGCTTCAATCTTTCTCTTTGAAGGTGATCACTTGGTGATCGAAACACGTGTCGAAGTGTTAAAAATAACGATTTGGTGTTGGGAAAAAACTCCAGTAATATTTGTATCATACATATTATACGATACTCCTCGAGAAACCGTTACCATTACATTCAGTAACGGTAACTATTATATATGCTTAGCCGGCTTGCTTTTTTGGCAATATTGTTGTTATGTTGATATTCCGGATTTACCAGTCAGGAAAATTAAATTTTGCTCTCATGATTTGGGCTTGTGATATACCACTTTTGAACGGCGTTTCGAAGGAAGATTTCCAACACATATTGTATTATAACCAAAGGTCACGCTTAGCTTTAGCCAACGTTATAAATTTATTTGATAAAGGTGAACTTCATTCAATTACGAAGACACTCTCTGAATTTTCGGTTCCTAATTGTCTTACCGACTATATTTGATACACAGCATTCCCGGATATTTCCTTGATCAACTTTTTCTTTACTTAGAAGGAACGTGTGAAAGAAAAAGTAACTGCGTCAATTTTTGCTGTGGGCAATGGTGGGAGTTATCAGTTACATACAGGGTGAGTTAACAAGATTCCCTCAGTCCATTGTTATCAGAGGAAACAATTTTTCGAACTGCTAAATTTTTTTACAGCCATATCGATAAATATTATCTTTCAACATTATTTTCTCGCATACTGGGTGGTTCAGCCAAAGGCGGCCAACCAAAGTTATATTATTTTAAATAGAACACCCACTACATGAATATGTCATTCGATTCATTTTGTTATTAAATTTCCATTGCGGCATTTCCAAGTTATTTCAGAAAAATCTTTTTTGTAGACTATATTTTTTTAATTCACCACCCGCATGTCGAAAGCAACTAAGTGGATACATACATACATACATACATAGAAATGTAATTATATGGTTCAGTTAAACTTTCCCTGCATATTTTTATAATATGATATATCAACATTCAAAGGATATCATGTTTGACAATTATACAAGATTTAACATTAATTTGGATAACTTTTTTCTTCTAAAGGAATATTTGTGATGAATCTTTTTTAGGGCACTTACTTCTTTTTTAATATCTCAGATACCGCAATTCTCGTTCCTGTTAGATTGCCGCATGAACGTGAAGATTGTCAAAGGTCTTTAGAATTTAATTTTCAAAACTTCTTCGGAGATTTGCCGCAAGAATCTCCCTCCTTGAGGAGATAAATAAGTGCTCGTCCTATTCAAATCCACGTTGATGTATTTCTCACCGGAATTATATATTTTTCAACGGCGAGACCGAACTTTGTCGGCAGTTTTTAATTTTCTTTTCAGTCTGCGGATGAACGAGATGAAATTAGAAGTGCGCGAGATAGACGGTGGTTTTTTACTTTGATAAGTAAGAAAATTACTTTTTTCTGCTATCTAATTTCGAAACGAATTCCAAAGTGTCGTAAATTAAGAGTCGTTACGAGAGAAAACATTCTCAAGTCTATGGAGGTCTTTTGAGTGAATAGAAGGTGAGTGAAATGGCAAATCATTTTAAACAGTTCTCTAATTATTTTCTGATATAAAAATCTCTATAGTTTAAATCACTCCGAAATTACTAGAGGAATATTTGTTATTATACTACGGGTATATTTCAAAGGTTGAAACTCTTCAGTACCAGTATCAATAACTGCACCATATTCATAACTTTTTTCAGGATCTACAGATCCACCGCAATTGCTCTGGAGGTTAAAATTTCGAATCATCATCAGTTTGTGTGAAGAAAGAAGCAGCAATCAGTGCTTTGAGACAGAGTAATATCACTAAAAATAGTAATTTATGTAACAAGTTCGGAAAATATATTTTTTTTGTAGAAAAAGTTTGGAACATTTTAATTCCTATTTGTATTAGATATTGAAATTCAAACAGAAGATTAGTACTTACAGAAACATTCTAATTCATATTTACATTGATAGTTATATGAAAATTCGAGCAATTGCTAATATTGGAGAGATTCAATTTGTTTGAAATGCTTAGTATATTTGAATGCCTTCTGATGAAGTCAAAACAAGAAGGTAAAGTTTTCGTTTCACATTGATTGTTTTCAACTGATTATATTTTTGAATGGTCTTGGCAATTTTAATTTTGTTTACAAATGAATTGTCTATAGTTTGTAAAAGCCAAATGGAATAAATTCTTTATTCTGGTTACTGTACATATTTAAAAAAATCCCGAAACACGTCAAATGTGAATTATAATTTGACATTTTTCAACGTAAAAATGCCACCTCTACCTTCAACCCCTGCGAGTGACAGGTACAACCCCCATTTTTTTAAATGAGAAGTATAGGTTTACCATTCATCCGTCCCTCTCATCCTTTACCACATTTCCTTCCCATTCATTAAGAAACTTTATCCATTTGTTCCGTTTCCCATTTGTATCCCTCAATGTCATTTCTCAATTCATACGTTCCATATACTCTTTCCACTCCCGCCATCCAATCCTATCTCCGTACATGCATCTCTCATTCAAGTGCTCTGCCGTTTCAGGCTCTCCATAGCCACAGGGCACGGCACTTCAGGACCCAGGTTGAATCTAGCCAGATGTAACGAAAAATTGCCATGTGAGCAGTTGAACAGCCTTCCACGATAGATACAACAATTCATATCCGACTGTTCTATAAAAATTGTAGAACAGCCGTCCAGTCATACCACTCTCCCACTCCCATTGCCATTCTCCTATGATTTTTTCTTTGATCCCATTTCTCTATAATAGTAATAATAATAATAATAATATGTTTATTTGCATAATAAAATAAAATGTTACAAAACAATGTAACACATGTAAAAAACAGAAACATCACAGAATCGGTTCAAACGGCTTGTACATGATATAATAACACATCCAGGTACCTTCAAATTTGGGTTCCGTCAAATTTGGGAGTAAATTTCACACTTCGGTAAATGACATAATTAGGAGGTACCCTTTTTTTCCAAATACTCACTTACGAATTTATCATGTTACTAAAAATATTACGTTCCGTCTTGAGAATCCACTCAGTTAAAGAATTTTTGAATTTTCTAAATTTTTCAATATTCTGAATCTCATTGACACTTCGTTGTCCAATCGTTTTGTTACACCGAAGTAACAAGAAATAAATCATTTTTAATTGTCTAATGTCTAATGTCATATAGATTGTGGTAAGTACCAAGTTTTTTAGTAATTAACAGTTAACATATTTTGCCAAGTTGAAGAAATGTACAAAATGGCAGTATCATCGGCGAAACTGATAGTTTGACCAGTGGTATTTGAAGAAAACAGACTATTCATATAAATACTGAATAGAAGTGGCCCCAGCACAGTGCCTTGAGGAACACCATAGGTCACAGTTCTAGGAAACTATAGACACCATCAATTTCAACACTCTGTTCACGATCTAATAAATAACTGGACAAAAGATTGTATGTATTCCCACGGATGCCATAATCATTCAGCTTTCGTAAAAGGGTTCGTAAAAGGGTCATACTATATACTATATACCATTCTCTCCACATTCCACATCACGCTCTCTCTATCTATCCCTTCTGTCGCCTCCTCGTGGACTTTCTCTTTTTCTATATTGTCTTCCCGAAGATTGGATAGTAAGAATTACCGATATTGCGAATGTGCTCCAAAAGTGCTAGTTTGGGTTTTTCGAGATTATTTTGCCAGGCGTGTATTTTACACGAATTTTTCCGCAGTCACACTAAGGTAGGAATAATAATATAATAATCTAAATGGCATTTGAGATTCAGTGGGTGAATAGGAAAAACTTTCAGCACTGAAAAACACGAGGACTTATCAGACATTCAGTTATTTTTCCATAATGCTACTATTTTTTTTGTAACAGTTCAGAAAAAAAAATGATTCCATAAATCCTTAGATAACTGTACTTTTGGCAGTTATTAATTTTGTTACCCCATGCAGTATTATCATATTGAAAATGAAGGTTATACGCCTTGACGAACGCCTCATACATATTCACGAAACGCATCAAACTATCAAAATACGGTGTTTCAGTTCGGGACCCGAAACATTTTGTTGGGGCAACAACGGAGATCATGACCGTAAATTTTGCGGGGTATTATTTTCAGAGGAAAACGGCCAAATTAGGATGAATAATGCAGTGTGGTGGAATGGAGTGTATTGTTTTAAAAGGCTGGGGGCAATTGTAAAATGGAATGCTAAGATAAATGCCGCTCACTCGATGAATTACAGCCTCGGAAGGAATTATCGTCACGGTCGAGGGAAGGGTTGGCATGGAAAGTTGTTTCGGAGGTTTGTTTTTCGTTGATGACTTTCGAATTTTCTTTGTTTGTTCAAATATGTCTAATCTTTAGAGGTTTGGTGGGAAAAAATTTAAAGGAATATATTTTTCATCGGATCTAATTATTTCAAGGGTTTTTTTAAAGACAAAACACAAGCTCTAGAGGAGAATCCTTAAGGCGCTCCCAGAGTGGTGCCTCTGTGAAAGTAGCGATTCACATTAGATTTCAATTGCTGGAGATTAAATCCATTTGAAAAAACGTTCTAAGGAATTTTATTTCACATAAACGTAGGGTTCTGAATCTGAATTTCAAGTACCAATTGGAAAATAAAAAAGTGACAAAATTTTAAGGTTTCCGGACGTGGAACAGGTGTCTGGCGGGAAAACTAATTTGAAATTGATATTCGCTGAGAAACCATCGTCTATAATGTTGCCCTTCGAAAGAAGTTAACTTTGGATGATTGGAATATGAGGAAATTTGAGGATATGATCACTATATTGAATTGGATAATTCAATAATTCGTTGTTTATCTCACCGACCACGTTCCAAGATACATATATGGAGTCAATCCGAACGGTTAAATAAAAGACTATGTTCATTACTCTTTATTACTAATAAAAAGAATTTGTGTAGGTTTATGAAAAATGAAGTTAATTCCGAAAAAAAATTAAATCAAATCAATATTTGCATGTACGTTTGACCTAAAAAATAAACGTACTTTAAACCAAGCTATTATTTGTTTGAAATGTAAAATTTTCCACATACTGTATATATTCCGACTCTCATCCACTGTTGGATTTTTGATAGGTTTGTTTCTGCCAAGCACGTTTTCGGTATGACTCTTCATCATTCTGTGTGATGTCAACTTGAATTTGAGAGAAACGTTTGCTTTCATTTCAGGTAGTCAGTGAACATTTGGGCTAGAAAGTTGTTAGCTTTCTACTACTCTATCTTGATACAAAAAAAAAACATGTGAGAATCAATTTCAAAAGAAGTAACTCTATACATAGATGTATAGATCATGCAAAGTAGTAATTTTCAGACACAAACTGGAAGAAAAAGCCCCTCTGAAACAGCTACTTTCATATAAACGTTGAATTACACGAAAAAAAAATTCTTTCCAAGAGCTTCTACAACACGTGGAAGCTCTTGGAATAAACGGGAATGTTTCTCGCGTAACCTAAGGTTTTCCGCGATACCTCTCGGTCGCCTTACTAGTGACTTCTTAGTAGCCACTAGCATTCGTATCCTATCAAGGCTGTGCTGTTTGGTGGTCTGCAGCACGCCTTGCCTTAAAGTGTGATGGATACGTCGTAGTTTGACGGCTATTCGCCGCACTGCGGGCGTGAAAAGCCTGTTGGCCGCCCTGTAATCCATCACACATTGGATACGAGACGCGTGTTGTCTCGCCGACGTGATCTTAGCCTCCATATTGTGTACACGCCGTTCAATCTTCCGAACCGCAAGGCCGGGATTTTGTCCTTCCGATTCGAAAACCGATTGGACGACGCTGTACATGGCGGTGTTGATTTGCCAGATATCAGCTTCTTCTGTTAGAACACTATGAACCTCCGCATCCAAACAAGCCAGTTTTTGTGGCTTCAGGGGCTTAATCCTGTGGAGGGCCCTGCGTGTTCTGATTGTCGTCTCCATTGGTGGTATGATGGGAGACTCCCCTCCAGCCGTGCCAACGGGTGGTAGAACTGTC
>WOGO01007910.1:0-10896 GCA_015342085.1 Leptinotarsa defecta
AGCAATCAGTATACAGATGATTGTTACTAGTTGTCAATTCTCTTTGATAATACATTGGAGAACGACAATTTTCTGTGGAGTTTTTTCTCGATTGTGAATGTAATGGAAGGTTTCAAATTTCTGATGTATTGCCCAGGTTCGTGTCTCCACCAATCCATATTATGTATCTCAACCGGCTTCGGGACTTTTTGTAGGCTTTTCCAATATCTATCGTTTCAAACTACTTCATGTATATAATATTAAAAAAAAATTCATTAAATAAAGAACTAACAATAGACAGTTGAATATCACATAAATGAAATAATATTTCTTTGAAGAACAATAGACACACATCTATTAGAAAACAACTACTCCTCTGGCTAATATCACAAAGGGCGTTGGATTATATCTCACAGGTGTCACTGCAAGATTCTTTACATAAGTAGTTCCTGCATATACTCTTGACGATATAATTGCCAGAATCGTAGGATAGAGTGGGTGAGTTGAGATTGGCCTGACCCGATTTTTCTTTTAGATAATTTGTTTCACAGCCAGTCTTCAATTATGGTTATGTTTAAGTTTGAAAATGTCCTTGTAGAATGAAACTGCAGTAACGTTAGTTACAAATATAAGTGGTGAAAAATATAGAAAGTTTCAATTCTTTTTTTTGTTCATTTTGAATTTCTACCACGTAGTAACGGCTACATCCATTGATTCATATTATTTTTGTTATGTTGGCTTCAACCGGTAAAGTGGCGATCTCATTGGCAGACTTCAATCTTGTGTGTAAAATTTGCCCTTCAGTTGGAAATAGCAGTTTTGCACACATCATTCTAGTAGTTTCATAATTACTACTATTGTTATCCTCGTCCTGTCTTTTAGGTTTTGATATTTTGATATTTCATCCTGAATTATTGGAAATCATTCTTCCACACGTACGTTGATAAAAATGCTTTCTACATCAAAACTGATCAAATGATCTTTTTGTGTGATTTCGGTTGCCTTCAGTCACTTCACAAAAGATGACATTGGAGTGTAGAAATTTGGGAAAGTTGTGTGTGATTGAATCTCTGAAACTACGGATCGGTCTGAGCGCAACATCCTGCTTGTATACCTTGGGTAGTCCATATAGGTTGGGGGTCCCGCTGTGGTAAGGTTTTAGTGATGACTACCGAAAAGAAGAATTGGTTTATTTTCATATTATATCACCCCTTCTGAAAAGCAACATTATTCTTCTGCTAGGAAGTGGGAAAACCACCGACACGTGTTTCTAATTAATTGGAGTGCTTCTCCAATACTGAATGATCATTCAGCCGATTATATAAACAACAAAATTCTCCATTTCGAACCAGATTCAAATGAAATGCAATTTCTGGAGATGACTGAAAAGTTAACCTTTCACGACAAACATGTTTGAGTGGAATTCTGAGACTAACACATTGCTCTCAGAGACTGACTTACAAAATAGAATTTTATGTTTCTAATGATTATGAGAAGAAGCATTTTTTAGTCTGGGTAGGGTATTGAAAAAAATCTAGAGCATGTTGTATGATTATTGTTGGAATATGAACTGAATTGCAGCTTATATTCATCCTGCATAGGTTTATGTGATTCTAATTCAACTTTGCTATTTCACTATGATCCACAATTTCAAGTATAATCTACAGAAGGTTATGGGCCCAGAAACACATTAGTGAAATATTGGTGAATTAAGTTGAAGGAAGGAATAAACTTATTCATTGGGTGACATCTTGGACCTGTTTGTCACTGAGTTGCGGATTTCGTAGTTTTTGGAACACTGTTGAAGATTGAGATTCCGATTGGAAGGGCAATCCAATTGGCTTGATTGGAAATTTCAAATCAAAATCCAGCTGCATGCACACAATGCATGGGATGCTATTTTGGTCACAGTTGAATCTCCAGTCAAACCAGCAGAGACAGCAGATAAGGATGTAAAAGAAACATACAAATGTTTGATGCAGTCTGCAAACAGAATTGAATACACAGCCCAGAATATCATTGTTTCTAGTCTGAGTTGTTCACAACTTAGGCAGCTGATAAACATGTGTAAAAGTTCAAAGGAGATGTGGGATGAGCTTTTGGGTATCTTTGAGCAAAGAATGGAACAAAGACAAGGCAGACTATTCAATAAATTATTTGGAATCAGAGAAAAGGATCCCCTAGAAAGCATAGCTAAACACATGGCAAAACTCGAAAAGTTTCGGATAGAACTTCAAGACGAAACTTGGAAAGAATACAAAGTGAAGTTGCCGGAGTCGTTATTCATCAATACTTTGCCTCAAGATTATTTTGAATTACTGAATGCATGGGAGTCTGTTCCTAAGGAGCAAAGAATCATTCACTTACTTCGTGAAAGATTATGCATCGTGGAAATGCGACTTTAAGAACAAGAAGAAACTAACGGCACTTCCACTAAAACAGCATCAGTAGTATCCAAGAGAGTTCAAGATCGATCCCCACCAATAACATCACCCCTGCACAAGAAAGATAACGGGAAGAAGAAGTTTACCTCGAAATGTTGTCGATGTGGTCATAGAGAACATTTAAAGAAAGACTGTACCAATAATATCAAAACGAATGTTACTTCAGTACAAGGTTCAGCATTCATCTACAACCTTTTCAGTTGGATCCAAATCCAAACATTAGTTGGATTGCAGATTCAGGTGCAACTCAACATATGACTATGCACCTAAATTGGTTTTCCACTTTCGAAAACTTCCCAGTTTTCCAGTTAGTTATTGTTGGTAATGGTCAGAGTATGCAGGCTCTCGGAAAAGGAAATATAAATGTTCAAATGTTTATCGATAGAAAATGGATAAAAAATTATCTTCAAGATGTGTGGTATGTTCCTGATGTGTGGAGGAATCTGTTTTCAATACCTTCTGTAGTTGATAAAGGTATGACTTCAAGACTCAACAAACATATTTGCAACATTTCGAAAATTGGGAATTTGTAGCCACTGGAACTCGTGAAAACGGTTTATATGTGATGCATGTTCGAGTAGTTGTTCTTGAAAACACTGCAGAAGTTCAGTTAGCCTCCAGCAATGACTTGCAGAATTGGCATGAACGTCTCTGTCATCAACATAATAATTATGCCTGTATGTATGGTAAACATCATCGACTACCTTTTGGTCAAAGGATGAATAGAGCCAGTAAACCTGGAGAAATTATCCATGCTGATGTTTGTGGACCAATGACTATAAAATCGATTGGTGGTGCACGACTCTTCGTCGTTTTCAAGGATGATTTCAGTAAATTTCGCTATATTTATTTTCTCAAAGAGAAGTCTGAGGTAAAAGATAAACTGGAGGAATTTCTGTCAAAAGCAAAAATAACCGGACATTCTGTACAAGAATCGTTAACTGATGGTGGTAAAGAATTAGATAACACGGATATGAAGAAGATAATCACAAAGTATGGTTCACATCATCGAATCACCATGCCTTACACACCCAAACAGAATGGGGCTGCAGAACGAGAAAACCGAACTCTCGTTGAAGCTGCAAGAACCATGTTACTTGCGAAAAATCTTCCTGAATACCTTTGGGCAGAAGCGGTTAATACTGTTGCATACGTTTTAAATAGAACTGGTCCCATATTGACAGAAGGTATGACAACTATGATGATTTGGACAGGAAAACAAGCTCCTGTGGATCATTTGAAAATTTTCGGGACAGAAAGTTTTGTTCATGTTCCGAATCAGAAACGTTCCAAATGGGAAAGGAAGAGTGAGAAAGGTTGTCTGGTTGGATATATGGAAGACGAAGATGGATATCGAATATGGTTGCCTGACAGAAATGACGTTGTTCGAAGTCGTGATGTTATTTTCAAAAATGAATTAGTTGTCAAAGAAAACACTGTCATATTTGAAGACACTATCGCAGGTATAAGTTACGAAAAGCAATCAGTATCAATTGATGAAGGTACTGCTTCGAGTAAAATGGAATCAAAAACAAGCATTAGTCTGCCAGTTGATCGTCCCATTCTCCGAGATAGATCTAAATTACAAAAACCTGAAAGATACGATTCTTTCGCTATGCTTGCTGTAGAAGAACCCAATACTGTTGACGAGGCCTTCTCATCTAATGAATCTGAGATGTGGAGAAAAGCAATGGACGAAGACTAGCAGTCGCTAGTAGAAAATGACACCTGGATATTAGTGGAAAAACCTATTGGAAAAAAAATCATTAAAAATCGTTGGGTATATAGTTAAAGAAAACCCCGAAGGAGATATTAGATATAAAGCAGGGTTAGTTGCAAAAGGTTTTTCTCAAGCTGGTATTGACTTTGATGATACTTTTGCACCAGTTGCTCGATTTGATACTATAAGAACAGTTTTAGCAATGTCTGTTTCTGAAAATTTGCACTTGTCACAATTTGATGTGAAGACGGCCTTTTTATACGGATTACTAGACGAAGAACTGTATACGGAGCAACCGGATATCTATCACGACGGTATTGATAAGGTATGCAAGTTACTGCGTAGTCTGTATGGTTTAAAACAGTCACCTCGTTGTTGGAATTGTTGCTTCACCGAATTTCTGAAAAAAAAAAGATTGCAGCAAGGTTCATCAGATGCATGTTTATTAATCAGAAAAGAACCGGATAAATTACTTGTAATTTATGTTGATGACGGATTAGTATTGGGAACTGATTTAAAAAGCAATGAGAAATTTCTTAATGAGATGAAAACTGAGTTTAAGATAACTGAGTGCACAGCAAGAAGATATCTTGGTATTGAAATGAATAAATCGAACGGAGGTGTGTTCGTCAGCCAGGAAATATATATTGAAAAACTTTTACAAACATTCAATTTATGTCAGTGTCATCCTTTCAAAACACCAATTGAGGAATGTCACATTGGTGATGAGTTTCAAGGTGAGGATGTTCTACCAAATATTCCTTTTAGATCTTATGTAGTTATCAATAGCTACAAGGCCCGATATGGCCTTTGCTGTTCACTTTGTAGCACAAGCAGTGTCGAAACCGAAGTGTCATCACTGGGAGATAGTGAAAAGAATATTGAAATATCTTCGAGGGACAACTGACTATGGCATTAGTTATGAAGCTGATACATGTTCTCTCCAAGCTTACAGTGATTCCAATTATGCAGGTGATTTATCTTCGCGTAAGTCAACTTCTGGATTTGTCTGCAAGGTAAATCAAGGTGCACTAATATGGTTTAGTCAAAAACAACGGTCGGTTTCATTATCAACGATGGAGGCAGAGTACATTGCAGCAAGTGAAGCCGCTAAGGAAATTACCTGGTTGAATTGTCTTCTTGATGAAATTTATACATGTGTGAAGACCATACCAATATTATGTATTGACAACGCAAGTGCTGTAAAGTTGGTTCACAATCCAGAATTTCATAAAAGATTCAAACACATAGACGTTCGATACCATTTTATTAGGAAAAAGGACAAGAAGGTATATTTCAAGTACGACATATAACAGGCGAGGATCAGATAGCGGATATTCTCACCAAACCATTGAGTAGAACTCGTTTTGAGAAGCTGAAAGATCTACTGGGTGTTACTAAGAGATCACTGCACTTCAGTTCAAGGGGCAGTGTTGGAATATGAACTGAATTGCAGCTTATATTCATCCTGTATATTTTTTATGTGGTTGCTAAATGTTGTTATTGAAAAGTTTAGTTTGTCAATTATTTTCTCAATTCAGAGTTTGACTATCACGTTAATATTTGTATTCCTCAAGTTTATTAAAGTTCTACTTCAACTTTGCTATTTCACTACGATCTACAGTTTCAAGTATAATCTACAACAATTATGATATGACACAATAATTTGTTCCTGACCCTACATTTTGATTATTCAATAATTTTATTAGAGGTATGTCTTAATTGAATTGGCCCCAGGAATAAAATAAAATAACACCCAATGTTCACCTCAGTACGTGCCAATAGTCTAGATCTAGAAGGTAAAATTTTCATATGAAAGTTAAGGGTTCTGTAAAGTTCTCTAAATTCCATCTCATCTCATGAAAGCCAACAGAAATCAAAATGAGACTGAAGACTGTACCGAAGAGAGATACATACCTAGACGAAAATAAATATTTCGAAACATTCTGGAAACATTCATTCATTCAAATGTTCCTACACAGTAGGATCTGGAGAATGCCTGCTGGAAAATAACTAGGTACTTCCCTGGCTAATACCAGGCTGGACGTTGAATTTTATATCCATATGAATGACTGTCGGTATATACCGACGAACTGAACTAATGGAGTGAAAAATATGACTGTTTATTCATTATATATTTTAATAATGATTGGCACACATTTTTTACAACAGAAGATTATGGCAATATTTGTACAATAATAAAATATTTGTAAATAAATAGGAATCTCAGAATGTACATAAATAATATGGTTCTTATGAATAATTTCTGAACAAAATACAACAGTGCTTGAATGTATAGTGAAATATTTCACGAAGGCCAAAAAAATTAACAACCATGTATTATGAGCTCCAGAGATATGCATCTACTTTCCAAAAATTACAAGTGATCTCAATCATGATACAAATCTGCGAGACTGGTGTCATCGAAAAACAAAGAAAATACTGATGTGTGACAATAATTGATATTATGTGCTCTATTTGAAAAACTTGAGTTAGCTCTCTCAACTATTTACTTTGCTAACAGCGATCGTATTTATATTTACAACAGTGACCTCTTTGGTAAAAAAAATATGATAAGATAGGTACTGCGAGATACATATGAGCAATAAATTAACATATTTGAACAAATTTACAAGAATTATCTACCTAATGAAGAATAAATATTAAAATAAAGAGGTTAAAGTCCTCTTTCGTTGTTCGTCTACAGGGCGTTATGGAAATAAAATCGATGCACTCCATAGTGAGTAGTAGGTATGGCGAATAGAAGGACAACAAATCTCTCTAACATCAATTCCATAACAAAATTATAGGTGATTTTTAAAAATCGCACCTGTGTATCCCAATGACTATACTAGTACCAGTTTGTCCTTGAAAGAGAAAATTGACCAACATCAATACGATTCCATTTGAAAGTGCTAATTTAGTGTTGAAATTATATTTACTTTGTGCTCAATGGTCACAGGGATAGTCACAAACAAAGTTCTTCATTATGAACTATGAAGTAATCATAAAAATTGAAGTTTCTTAATATAATCTATGACACCCTGTATAGCAATTACAATGTTTCATAAAAAAACAATAATTTTGATCTTTCATTAGTGATAGTGGCGAAGATCTAAACTTTACAAATAATGGAAAAATTATGTTAAACATTAGTCTTATTTTAACAATATCACAATTTGAATATTGCAATAATTTTAAGTATAACTAGATATGCTTCCATTACTATAAATTTTTTCAGATGTATATTTTAATTTTTTTTATTATTTAGTCACATCAGGAAACGGCATCCGATTCTTTTCCACCATGAAATAATTGTCAACCTTGTCAATAAATGTATTTATGATGAAAACACTACTCCACCTTCAAAATTTGATTACGAATGTTTTCATGAGGAAACTTTCACCTCGCTCAAGAGTACAATATGAATTACAAGCAATTTTTTTTGAAATACACACCGGCTGATATATAGTTTATTATATTGTATATTATATGTTTATTATATTGTATATTATATGTTTATTATATTGTATATTATATGTTTATTATATTGTATATCTTGATGCTAATGAAACAATTGATGGTCGCTAAGTATATGTGTACATAAAAAATGTAAGGAAAGGATAGAACTGAAAATAATTCTTTTTTTTTATCATCTGGTGGCCTGATCTACTGAGGCTATCCGTCCAAAATGTTCACTGCTTGTTTAGGAGATAAGTGAGGTCACAATTGATCCTGGACAATACAGTCCATTCTCGATTGGTAAAAAAATAAAAATCCAGTCGGTAATATGAATATCAATTTGGGAAACTAACTAGCCTCTCAGTACTTTTCATCCAAACATCATATCCTGAAATTCAAGTCATCAGAAGTAGGATTAACAGATAGTCCCATACAGAGTTCAACAGGTATTTTCCTGCTGGAAGTTTTTTTTTAAATATGCTGGTTCGACGATCTTTCGGAAAAACTGAAATACATGAGAGTGCGAACAAAATATTTCTTAATAACAAAAGCCATGTTGAAACGAAATATAATGAACTTGTTCTTTGCCCTAATCCATGAAGTTTTCCAGTTTTGAATATTTGATATTCACGATATTGGGTGTATTTCCAATTCAAACATCTTTGAAAATCAGTTTGAAATCTGTTTTTTCGTCGATCAGCTCTCGCCCCCATACGAACGATAACTCTCAGAAGTTGAGAAACTTGTGCAAGCTCAGGACTTACGAGGTTTTACCTTTTAACGTGTGATTCCTAACACGTTGTTTCTAATTTACCCATATCTGCATAAATGTTGAATACCTGAAGTCAAGTTATCATTATTATTTTGCCTAAATTAAATGTAAGTCAATAGAGACGACGGCGTTTAGAATTTCTACATCTAGTTAATTAATTGCAATCAATTTTGATTTCCATCTTCAAATTCATTCCGAATTGGTTTCAAATTCTCTTCAATTCAGTTTTGGGTCGGATGAATGAGTCTGATTCTGAGTTAAAAAAAAATCTTTTGAGAAGCCCAGTACTATATTGTTGATACAGTTCATATTTCGAAACAGTTATCGACAAAAATTAGGAGTTTTGAAAATATCTCTTTGATAGTAATCATATCTTCTAGAGATCTGAAAGTGATTTTGAGTTGGTGAATGAAATAATGCTAGTACTTCCTCACGAAATGTGTTGAAGTACTTCTATAAGTTCAATTGTCAGAAGTTGGGAATAGTTATAGCTTCATATATAGTTCTAATTTTTGCTTTAGAATGGAGATTTTTAGAAACTGCAAATCACTTGAGACAATTTGAACTCGGACCATTGAAAAAGGTAGAAGTGGAACTTTTGGCGTAGAATAAATCCAGAACAAGCACTTTTTCCAATACTTCTCTAGAGGCGCAGTTCATTAACCACTAAGTTTTCGATTCTCTTCATCTCCTGAAGACGCCAACTTGGTTGGTGAAACGCCCGTCGTGCGGTTTGATTCTTATTAAAAAAAAAGGATTCATCATCTGAACATTTTCTGGAAAATTTTCTTGAAAATGTGAAATATATTTTTATATTGTACAATTTGAATTGGTGAAAGTTGTTACCGAGGAAACACTGAATAATCAAATCTGGTGGACTGTGTAGATACGTATTTAAATAAATTTTTGATCTGAAAAACTAAATATATTTCGGAGTGTTTGAATAATGGAAACCAGTACTACATTCAAGTACATTTCCCTCTTCCTTCATACAGGATGACTAAAATTGAAATGTAGATTTTTGATAGTCAAATTACAATCGTGGAAAATTTGATACACTTCGATAATTTTTTTGACATAAAGTTTGACTTCCACTTTTCGAAATTGACGAAGCGCGCTACAAAAAATATTTTGCAACTTCTCTAAAGTGAAGCACCTGGGAAGACAAATATGAAAAGCTCAAATTTTCGCGATCCTGTATAAAGGACAGTGAAGAATCAACTGTTGAAAGTCATAAGTGAAATTACGATGGAAATAGACATTGACATTGATCTATTTTGTATGATTCA
Organism: Leptinotarsa defecta; assembly: GCA_015342085.1. Classification (NCBI taxonomy): domain Eukaryota; kingdom Metazoa; phylum Arthropoda; class Insecta; order Coleoptera; family Chrysomelidae; genus Leptinotarsa; species Leptinotarsa defecta. The sequence goes on from WOGO01007910.1 coordinate 9,667, forward strand.
GAGATGCCTTCGAAAAGATTATTATTAGCTTTGTAAAAAAATAATAAAAAAAATCATCAAGCATTAAAACACATTTGTATTCGATATTTCAAAGCTTGCCATAGATTGAAACAAGCTCAATTTGACTAGATTTTTCATTATAAACGCTCTAGAAACAGAAACATATACTTACTATACACTAATTCATTTATTTTTGGAATCAATCGAACCACTATTCTACACACACAAATCATCAAATAAATACAAAAATTGAAAAAATAATATTACGCAATAAATCTTCTTACCTATTTTGCGGTGGCTGGATTGATTCCATGACATTATTTTGTTTTGCATTCACTATGGACTACTAAAATGATTCTAATAACAGTTCTTTCTCTCAAAGTTATAATAAATCCTTGTTTGATTCGTTTAAAATTCGTAGACCATGATACTTCCAAAGTTTAAAAAAAATCGGTCTCAGCACTTTTCGAATTGTAAAACACTTATGGTCTTCATTGCATCAATCGATAAGTATTGAATGAATTGACTTTCAATCCATCGCTTAAATAGACATCATAATGAATACTATATAGTAACTATATTCGAAGCTTATAATTGAATTGACTCGATAGTACCAATCTAGCACGGATATTTAATTTCATCAATCTGATGAACTAATCTTCAAATCTTTCGTTAATGCCTGAATAATTCATATTAGCGCGTTCAGGCGATGATTTTTCTATTTCAAACTTACCTATATTAATTATTATTGTCTATATTTCTTACAATATCCTTAGCTTTTGTAATTTTCTGCCTTTGCCATTGTCAAGGCCATGAATGACTTTTAGTAACTCATTATTCTGAGGTGAATATGAATCTATAAAGATTTATCTATTGAAAGGAGTAGATATATACATTCATCTATATAATAGTAGTTATTCTGAAATGATAGAAACGACAATAGGCATTGAGGGATAGTATATACTATCAATCTTACGGCAACCCTAGGCCGATTCAAATGCAGTCATAATGAGGACGATGTACCTTAGAAGAATTTTTGTAGAAAAGCTCTAAACTCTAAGTCTGCTGATATAGGTAGTTTATTCTATATTCATAACAACACTTAGTTTCAATAATATACCTTGTATAAAATCACAAAAAATGTATACACCACCACAAAAAACTGAAGTCTTCTAAGAACTCTATATACTTCCACTAAGAAATGCCTTGAGAAAGATTCGAAAACATGCT
>WOGO01007912.1:0-10896 GCA_015342085.1 Leptinotarsa defecta
CTGGCTTTTTCATACACACTCTCCCCTACGCTCCAAGTGGTACCAGGTCACGTTTTTGACCTGGAGCCGCCCTGCAGGATGCTAGATGGTCGCTTGGAGGGTGGATGGTGGAAGGGCAATGCGTTCAGGACACAGTGAAATGAAGCCAGTATCTAACTGACAGCGGAAAAGTATCATGCCTCTCTCTAAAGTTGGGAAAAATTTTTACTAAGTTCATATTTGAGAGTTGTAGTGGCAAATAGTGCTGTAAAAAAACAGTGGGTGCATACTTACAATTTGAGGCGTCAACAGAACGAAGAATTCGTGAGAGTCTACAAAAAAATTACGACAACACCTCACTAACGTTTATAAATAGCAGGATGTTCGCCAGGCAGTTATCTACCATCCACCATCCTACCAACCTTCCTGCAGTGCGACCCTAGCCTTGGGGCTAAATGCTGTTATACTCGGTTTGGCTTAAAATAAAAATTATAATGTATAGAATATACATTTTCAAAGACAACATCAGCTTTCTTTTGTGTATCCTTGCCAGAAGGATAGATTTTGAGCCAATTAGATTAAAAACTTAAGAATAATAATCATACATAAAGAATATCTCAAATTTGTTCAGATTTTTTTTCGAATCATGAAATTATGACACAACAAAAATTAATTGGTGTTCCGGGGCGATTTCCTTGATTCCAGTGGCGCATTTGCTTTTTCAGCTGCAGGAGAATCTGGAAAAACCTGTAGCACCACATCATCTGAAGATCTTGATCGGCCAATGATCCCTTTTTCATAAAACAAAATGTAGGGCTCCAGAGGCTCCAATAAATTCAAAACATCGCCAGAACACTTAGTGACAAGGACTGGTTTAAATTTGACGATAGTCGTGTAACTAAGTATTCTGGCGATGTCTTGAATATTTCTCCCATGAAATACCGATTTATTCTTCAATTTCTATTTCTCCCCTTAAAAGTAGTCCCCCTCAGATACACTTGTGCCAGTGTTTTTTCAATCTTCGAAGCAGTTCTGGTTTTTATCTTCTCAATCATCGCAAAAAACCGTTCTTTCATGGATGTTTTTGATCTTGAGAATTTGAAAACGTCGCAGGAGGCCAAGTCTGGTGGATAAGATATCCCAGGCATGATTACGAAAAATTACGAACAAGCAATGTCAAGTGAGCAGGTGCATTATTGTGATGCAAAAGCCATGAGTTGTTTTTCCACAATACCGGACGTTTTCTTCACAAGCGGCGCATAACTTCAAGATAATACTTCTTATTGACCGTACGATCATCTGGCAAGAACTGATGATGCACTACGTTACGGTTATATAAAACAGTCAGCAAAACCTTGACATTTGATCGAACTTGGCGTGCTTTTTTTAGTCTTGGCTCTTCTGGGTTCTTTCATTGGGACGATTGAACTGTGGTTTCCCTGTCACAACAATATATCCATGATTCGTCACCAGTCCAAGATGAGCGTCGTCACATACATCTTCTCGACCTTCTGTGAAAACTTTTCACCCCTTGTAAACATTTTTCTAAGTCATAGTACAATCACCGTATGCCATAAGCAACATTTCAAGGGTTTTTTTGCATAAAATTTGATGCAAATTCTTGAATCCACCCAGAACACTTCAAACTTCTATACCTCTCATCAACAAATTATAGAATAAAAATATTTCGTGTGACATACTGTCTTCAACTGAGAATCGTCCATTCCGTAACGGGCGAGCAAAACCAAATTTTTGGTAAATTGAAATTATAAAAAATGGAAGTAGGTTTCCGAATATGTTCCGGGAGAGAGGACTTTTTCATTGTAAATTTTTTCGTCTTTTATGTTCATTTCTCGAGTATCAATAGTTCTTGAGCATTTAACGAAAAACTAAATTACTTCTTTCTATATTTCAATTTGTTGAAAACAATTTCAATTTTTTGTGTGGTGTAAAATCATACACGTCTTCCTGAATCCGTGGATAAATGGTGAACTGAAAACGTATCTATTTTTCGTAAAGGTAATATCAGAGAAAGTAGAGAATAAATACGTTTTCATGACAATTCCACCAAAAATAATTCGAAATAGATTTTCTTTGGTGAGTTCACTGCTGAAGTGAATTGAATGTCTTTGATGACGAGATATATTACAACAGAATTTTCGATTTCAAGTTCAAATTATCTCATGATGATATTCCCTCAGTTTGTTAGTTGCGAGTCAAGAAAAGTGTTACAGATATATGATAAAAATAGATTTTTGAATTTCTAGAGAATAGACTCCTTCTGTACATTAAATTAGCAAAACACGTCTAACGTCTATCGTGTGTTTTGCTAACGCTGTACAGAGCTTTACAAATTGCGATTTGTGATACATGTGGGCACGAGTTAGACGAATTCAATTTGACTTTCAAATTTACGCTCAGTAAAATTTAATTATTTTCACATTACAGTGGAATATTTTTAGTTTTGAATTGATGGTAAATTATCGTGTTTACTGATTTCTGACTCGGGTAATTGAATTTTTATTTGAAGTTTCGAAATATATGAATCAATATTTCATGAATTTTCTTCCAATGAAGGTATCCTGCTGGGAAAATTTTTATTATTCGTTTCTTGAAAACTATGACTTTGAAACTCGAAATTTTGACTCAAACTCGAGTTCAAACACGAAATTACGAGATTGAAGTGGAAATTTCGAAATTAACGTCAAAATTTCGAGATTCAATGAAACAAATAATAAGAAATATGTGACCCTTTTGCGCCAAGAAGTTTGATATCTTGACAAATATCTGGGACGAACAAAATTTAGAGTGAAATCTAAAAATCAGGCATCGAAGGATCCGACAAAATAATGTCAGGCAACACAATTCTGATGGCTATATCCACCAATTTGTTGGATGTCAGGTTAGATACCAATATGTCTTTAAAGAATTATGTTTGAAGCTTCAATCGAACCCCACCTTGTGGAATGGAGATCTTAATATCACAGTCTAGAATATCGATGAAAGTTTGGGAATTTATCATTATTTTGCAAATACTCAGGTGATTCTTTTTCTAAGTACTTGAATTCAAACTATAGCTTGCATCATTGATCCTCAACTCGCCCAAATTACGACTACTGAGAGATGTCATTCGAGAGGGCGCGAAAGCTGGTTAACGGAAAAATAGATTTTGAACAGATTTGTTTAATCAGCCATTCAGTACCTTTCTCTAGAATTTAATTTTGTTTTTGAAACATACACATATTGGGTCAAACATATGAAACCCGATTTGAAGAATAAGAAGTTATTTTTTTACTGGAACTCAGTTTAATGATGTGATTTGATATTTCATGAAATGTATTATTTTTAGAGGGATAAGCAGTTTCAATTAGGACAATCACAGTTCTATTTTATAACTTCAATTGTATTTTGGAACGTCTCGTCATCCATCACTAATCTTCTCATTAACAGATTTCTCTATTTTCAGATCATATAAGACATTTAAAGTAATGAATGAAGGTAGTTATTGCTGAAAATTCTCAAAATAGGTCCCATAATAAAAATACAAATTGGTTTGCACATTGTTGAGCATCCTTGCAAATTTCCTCAGTCATTCAACTGTGATTTTTAGCGAATTTTTGATAATCAGATCAGGAGATCTAGCTGGCTATGAAATTCTACCTCTTCTTCCATCCACTGAATATTAAATTGAGTATTAAAGATCTTTTTTGTTGACTATGCGTATGTTGGATCATTTTATATTATTTTTCATTATGATTGATGATAGTTTTCAACATACATGTGAAAATTAAAAAGTCTTTCAATCACAAACGTCCAAATCACCTTTGTGTGTATTGAGTGTGTATTTTAGTGATATGAGTCTTTATTTGAGAAAAAGTAATTTATCATCTAATACAGAATCATTTTTGTAAAATGTTTGATATTTAGATGGTTTTTTGTACTGGAAAGTTCTTGCTTACTGTAGGGACAGTCTTTAGTCTTTTCGATTTTTATTTTATAATCTTTCTGTAGAAATATTTGACTTCTTTGTTGTATTTTATTCTTCAGTGTTTTTGCTCTTCTCTTTTTATCACCTCTACAATTCGCTCTCAAACTTATTTTGAAGTTAGTTTTCACACGTTAAAAGGCAAGACCTTGATAGTCCTTAGCTCGCATAAGTTTTGACTTCAAAGAGTTGTCTATCGTAGGGGGACGACAGCTGGTTAACGGAAAATCAAATTTTAACAGATTTTATTTTTATTTATAATTATTAATTATAATGGGCTTATTCAAGAATTAGAACTAAAGGGAAATTCATACCCACAGTAACCAAAAATAAAAAAATTGCTTTATCAAGTAATGAGTGATAAAAAAATGTAAAACAATTTCGATGGGTCTATTGAATGTTAACTTATATAAAGTTAATAGGAGAGTCAATATGATTCCATAAAACAGGGATAATGAAAAAAATATTTAGAGGCATGTTTTAAATATTGAGTAAATTATCAGCCTTTTTCATTAATTTATTTGATTGCCCACGTGAAATACTCAGAAATCTAGAGTAAACAGGATAAAAATATGGATTTTTTAAATATCATTGAGAACAATCATTTCTATATATTACTCAAAACAAACTGATATTCGATATTATTCACTTCAGTCCTGAGGTGATAAAGTTCATGGTGATGAATGTTCCTAAATATATTTTTTGTTTCCTACAAATGTATGGCAAGTTTTGCGACTCGGAAATACACGAGTTTGTGAGAAAAAACTTCATTTATGATAGATATCATCCACATTTCAGATACCAGATATTCATATTCACGGAATTTCTAGATGAGAGCATTATCCCGAATACGTCGAAGTTTCGAAATTTCCACCTGCAACAAAAGAACTCCCAGAACGGAGTTTTCAGCATATGTCTCAGAAGATTTATTAAAAAAACAACCGTGTCAGATTCAGGAGTTTGAAAAAACAACAGCTGCGCGTGTTGAATTGAAGAACACGTGAAATAACTCTCGGCAATGTGTGGCAGGAACACATAACTGTACGTTATATACACGTTTATATGTATATATTCAGAAAGCTCGAATCTTTACTTTGGGTGGAAAATGCGATAGTCGCGATCTTTATATAAACTTTGTAGAGTATATTTCAATGCTACTTCAAACCGGATTTTTAATAGCACAAGAATTTTGAAAACTGACATCTTGTATCATTTGCTTTCACCGCTGTTTAGAAATGCCGATTCAGTCACTAAGTAGTCACACTTGAATATGACCTTTTTTTTACTCCAATTATAGGGTATGCAGATCCAGAGTTTGGGTAAAAAAACCAATCAAAGTTGTACGATATATATTACTATTGAAAGAATGAATATGAAATCAAACTGTTTCAATAATGGAACTATTTATTTTCTCGAAAAATAACATATATATTTCTATGAATTTTGTAGATAATAATGATAATGATAATGAAATAATGTGTCTTTATTTTTTTTTTAAATACATATAACATACTACATGATAGAAACAAGGAAGCGGTATTCAACTTAGTTGCTCTTCCATACAACATCGTTGCTTTCATGAACACTGATAAAGAAATTATATTTTTATGTACTCAAATAATTCACAGCACACTTAACGAAAGTATTAATTTTTAGAATTCTAAATATTTCAATCCAATTCTGCAGTCTCGTGTTTCGATGATTTTGCGTCACAATAAACCCTTGTAGGTTGCAGTGAATACTAACTCACCAACCCTATTTTTTTAATATATTCAATTTTCTTTTTATTTTGCTGTTTCAAATACAAAACGCCCTATCAAGAAGTATCCGTTAATGTGGCCTTCTATTACTTTGCGAAGGTCTGATGCCTTCAGGAAAAACACACTTGAGGATATTGACGATTGAGGATTGATAAATGCTTTCCACGTCGAAACTGATCAATTGATCTTGCTCTCTAACTACATTGCCTCTAGTAATTCCACAAAATGCCTTGAATTCTTCACTAAAAATGAAGTTTGTCCTTGTAGTGTCTGTATTATTGAAAATAGAAATTTGGACAAGTTTTGAGTAGCTCAATCTCTGAAGCTAATTATTGGTCTGAGCGGAACCCCCTTCTTGTGTGGATTTTGGGTGTAATTTCGCATGATATGAATTGACGTAATAAATTTCCGCTAAGGGAAACAATGGCTCAGATATTGACCTTTAAACTCCAATTCTGGAGTGATATTAATTTGACTTTATACAAAAAAAAGTTAATTTAAATAACAGATATTTTTGATGATTTTCCTAGTCAAAAATGTTACCTGATTTCAGTGTTTGAAATTTCACCAGACCTAGTTGGCTCATAAATTGTATTTCTTCTTCGAATCCACTGAACATGATATTATTCTTTATTGATCATATCTTTTGTTATCTATTTCAAATCATTAACTGATTGATTTCTTTTTGTATGAATTTCTTTATAATTTGCTCGTGGGTTACATGGTAGAACACCGTCAGCTGAATGGCGCCCACCATTTGTTCTGATTCACGCAAATTCTGTATCTCAAATCGAAATGAAGACCTTTTATTGTCATTATTGTAAATGGAGTACTTAGGAATTCTCTGGTGGACCCTGTTTATATTGGTCATACCAAAAATCATCCAAGGTGACTTTTGGCATGACCTTGAACAATCTTGGCGAAGCGTCTTCGAACAACCTTTATCAATGTAATTGTAAAGATAAGTGCACAGATCTCCTGTTTTCCACTTTATACATTTTATATAGAAGGGAAACTACTCACAAGAGTCAGTTTAGCATCGAGCAAAGTTCCCTGCAAATATGTTTGCCATGCAGGGTGACTTTGAACGACCTTGAATGTCCTTGGTAAGGTGACGCAACTGATATAATGGCAAACAGCATGTGAGTGTGTGTGGTCTTGTAGCCTGTCTAATATGACACCTTGATATTTCATTTCTTTAGCATTTGTCGAATAAAATATACGCACAATCTCAAAAGAGTTGAATCTTAAGTATTTGAGTGGATTTTCAAAATGGAAAAGGATATTTTTTGAAACGTCAGCCGTAGAAACTCTCCAAAAAACAAGAAAATATTACCTACCAATATACTTAGTCTTGAATCCAAAAAATGAAGAAATCTGGAAATCTGGGAAGACCTAGTAGTATCATATCAATGATCGATGTTCCAAGGCTAGAAGAATTAGTTCAAATAGTGTAAGCGCCTGAGCAGTTCCACTTTTGATACCTTAACTCCTGAACCCTCGACTTTACCTAATACAGAGGCTCAATAAATTCGAAAGGCGTTCACAACGTCACGTTGCCGAGGGTTTTAAGATCAAATCAAAATTCAACCTAGGTGTGATGTCAGAATCGCTTCAAAGTCAAAGTCGACAGCCATTCCCAAAGTCAACTTGTCGAGGTTCAAGATCATCTTGGGTGGTATGTCATCGAGGCTGTTTCAAGGTCTATGTCAGAAGGCATTCTTAAAGTCACCTTGTCAAGTGCGTTCGAAGTCGCTCATGCTTACTAGAACATGGAAGTACTTTCAGCTGTTTTCCAGTGCCCAATACTTACTCTTGTAAGTGATTGGCCCTACTTCCATACGAAATGGTGAAATGGTAGGGAGGGAAAGATATGTGCCAAATTGACAATTGCTGAAGTTCAAACCAAAAATACACAAGTCCCTTTGTCGATGATATTTAGTTAACGGACGTTCAAGACCGAATTACGTACGGTCTCTTGTGAGGGGGTAGACTCTTTTTCATAAGAAATGTATGAGGTGGGGAGGAAGATATATGTGCCAATTCGACAAAAACATTCGATGATATTCAGTTGAATGTCATTGAAGGTAGAATCACCCCAAAGCCTTCTCAAGTTGCCTCAATATCATAAATTCATAACAAAAATCTGAATTAAAAGCGTTTGAGTTTTACATCCAAAAAACATTACAAATTCAAGTTTGGATATTAGAATATTCAGAAGAGTGACAGCTTCAGAAAATGCTCATATCTTACCATCCACAGATCATGTCTGATTGAATCGTTTACGAATACGAGTATACATAGAAACATAAATGATATAATCCTTCCTTCAGTAAAGTTGACGCCTTTATTGCTTCCTTCAACTATTCATTGTTAAGAGTAAACATTTTTTGCTAATTAACAATTTCCATAACAAAAATTTGAACAACTTTTGTAAAAATATTAAATTATGTCAAAATGAACATCTATAATGATAATTCATTTTTTTTAAATCTTCATCGGAAATGAAACTTATACGTGAATCCAGTTGTGCCAGTGATCATATTCTCAATCATTCATTTTATGATACTCCCCTCGATAATACCACTCACCATACTGTGGAATACCATTGGGTATTGGGCAAACAAGTGCACTTTCCCATGTTTGCCCGATATTATTGACTTTGGTGTATGCCGGAGAATATTACAAGTAAATGAAACTATTTCGCTCATAACACAATAGATATGGATAAAACAATACTATTATCAGTTCTCCAACTAACATCTCAGACGGTCGATTGCTCAGGGGCTACATCCAATTATCCGGAAACATACAGTTAATCACTAACAAATAGCAGTATTAGAGGCCCTAGAGATTTCACTTAAAGTTTCATTAACTGGACGGACTGTTTTCGATGGAAGGGAATCCGAGATATAGAGAGTTTGGAAGCAGATTGAATCTGTCACAAACTGAGCTTCAACTAGTAACTAGTTACTGAAATTGACGTATATATTATAATCAAACGGAAACGACTTGAAGATAAAATTTCGCTGAAAGTCAAGTAAAGCCACAAAAATTTTACATTAGACGTATTTTAGGTAGTGCTTTGATTTCGATTTTGAAATTAAATACATGTACAGTCTTGAATAGATCGAAACCTTCCATATGTGTTACTTTGCATTGTGAGTGAACGGACACGAACTTTGTACTTCATAATAATTATCTGAAGTTTATCCTTTTTAACGTTTGTAATTCATATCTGTTGGAATTTGGTGTTACTTGCCCACTGAAAGCTGCAGAGGGAAACAGAGAGTAAATCTCATCCGGCAGGCTGATTGGAAACTTTGTTTTGAAGCAGACCGCTTTTGGTAACCTCGTTCATTTTCGATGTTCGTGTTTTAAGTTCTCTCGAGATCATATAGGACAGAGGACAGAGGAGTTGGAGTGTTGTAACTATGAAAACTGCGCACTCTGCAATGCAATTAGACGGCCCATGCGACCTCTTTTGGGAGTTTAGTTTATCTTTGTTATTCGTGATTTGGCTTCTTAATGGAAGATATGGTGTTTCCTGGTCTTGACTAAATTTGAAAATAACTCCGAAGTGTATGTTGACTATTGCAGAGGGCCAACAAATAAACAACAACAGTTGGTAGATGTCTTTGACTTTTCCCGGTGAAAAATACTCCATATACCTACTATAGAGGTACTGAAAATATTGTTCAAAATACGCACGAAATCACCTATATGAAGAAATGAACACACAATGTTCTAGCAAGAAAGTTCCACAATATTTTCTCCAAGAAAAAGAGGGCTCATTTGCTATTCCATGAGAAATGAAATCGATACTTCTCAAGCGTACACCAATCCCAATCAAAAACATTCATAATATTAAATATCCAAAATTTCCCCTAATGGATACTTCCACTAATCATGATTGATACAAATCCCATACAATTCGCAAAATGTGATACTAATCTGGAAGTCATACAAAATTTTTTCAATTTAACGGACTCAAAAATTGAAGACTAGGTGCTATCTGCTTCCACAAGCTCCAGGGTATTTGTAGAGAGCACTTAAAGCTGCGGTGTGTTAGGATGATACGAGTAATGATCACTTTAATGAAATGAATAAAAACAGTTTTGTTTAATTATCACTAGTTGATTTTATTTATACGACTGGTTTCGGGTTTGATCCCATCATCAAGTATAACTAAGTCAAAACCGAAACCGGTCATATAAATAAAATCAACTAGTGGTAATTAGACAAAAGTGTTTTTATTCATTTCATTAAAGACATCTGTAACTCTTGATTTCCTTCATTTTTCATTTCAATCTTTCGTATTGTCATTGGTCCTCTCATTCTTCTCGTTATTTTCTTTTCTGTTACTCCCAGTCTTTCTGTTTCTTTCTCACTAAATGAGGTAGTATATTGTAGGTCTGATTAATATCATATATTTCTATCTTTGTTTAATCGTAAGTATGTATTCCTTTAATTTATATTTTACGGATCTATTCTTTGGTACAAACCTTTCACAAATTTTGCTTATACTTTTTAGTTATTACTAGTTGTGTCAACTGAGTCTTTGAATTCTCATTTCTCACTTTTATAATTCTGTTTGTTCCTTACATTTTCTCATTATTTTTTATTTCCACCTATCAATTTTGAGTCTCATTTCTGCGCTATTACTTCTTCTTTTTGTTTATAACAAGATCTTCAACATACGCCACTATTTATAATATATATACGAAGTCAACCCGAACACTTACAAAAAAGACTAAAGAACCGGGTCTGATAAATTTACTAAAGCCTTCCATATGAAAATAATAATTTGACCTTGTATGTTATACCACGGCACCCTGCCGATGATCGGTAACTATTTAGTTTTTATGCCATTCGAATTGACTCCATATAGACTAAATCAACTCTTGAATTTCACTAGTTCGGACTTCCATTGCTATATAAAATGATTTGAAATCCCTGAAACAACTAAATAACAATTATATTAAGTAACATAAACTTGAAATGAAATAACAGTGAAATAAAATACAAGTAAGAATAGAACAATTGAATAAATGAAAATAAATAAATGAAAAAAGAAAATAAAAAGTGGAGAGATTTCAAGTCACGTTAGTTCACGACGTTTCGATTGTTAGTATCTACAATCGTCTTCGGGTGATGACTGGACTGATTCCT
>WOGO01007913.1:0-10896 GCA_015342085.1 Leptinotarsa defecta
ATACTTTGATTTTTACGCAGTAACTTATCGGGGTAAACTAAAAAGTTTGCCCTTCTACACTTGTATAAAGTTCTCCATTATAATTTTTATATTTTTTTCAGATTGTGGAAGGTAACAATTACCCAAAAAAAGGTCGATAAAAACTGATTTTTCCTCCACAAAAATGACTTTCGTTGAATATAACCTAATCATTTTGGCAATCCCTCCTCCACTCGGGCTTTTCAAATGACCGGGCTTGATGCTCTCCTGTTTTGCCGCTGAAATTTTTAGAGGCTATTATTTTTGACTAGTGATTGAAGTGTTCAAATTTCAAAAAAAAATCAAGAACAAAAGTAATTGAAGAACTGCCGTGGTTTCAATATTTGAAGATAAATACGGAAAACTGTTTTCTCCATAGACTATTGATTGTTTTTTGGGTATTATTAAATATTTACCATTAAAAAAACATTTTATACAGTGCATTTCTTCAATGTCCCCCCCCTTTATTTTTTGAACGGGTAAACTCAAAAAATTGAAATTTGGGATAATGAAATTAACGCATGAATACTTCATTCAATAAAATTGATAGATGAAACTTTCAAGATAGCGACTGGGTGCCATCTGGGAAAAAATGAAACGGAAAGGGGGACCTTGTGTGAAGTTCCTGATAAATGCTTCACAATCCTAGAATATAATGTCAATATTTCCAACTCCTAGCCTAGCCTCATAAAAAAAGTTCAAAGGTGTCAAATCTGGTGAGCGGGCTGGCCATTCTGTAGGACCTCGACGGCCAATCCAACGACCGGGAAAAGTAGTACCCAAATAGTTCCTTACTTGTCTGGAGTAATGTGGTGTTGCTCCATCTTGTTGGAATACAATATCCATATCGAATTCATTAGGATTCGCTTCGATTATTTCAGTGATGCGAGTGTCAACAGTAGTTTCTAGCATATTCAAATACAATTCCCCTGTTAAATTTTGATCAATAAATAGAGGTTCCACAATATGGTTTCCCAATATTCCTGTCCAAACGTTAATTTTCTCTGGATATTGGGTATGAGTTTCCTGGAAAAATCAAATTCAAATCAAATCAAATTTTTATTTGGTTCATGACAAAGCTACAGCTTTAGAACATGTCACAAAATACCATAAAATTAACATATGCCAAAAGTGAAATATAAAATCTTCAGAAGATACAGTGCAATAAAAATAATAATACAGAACATACATACAATCGTGAAAAGCATCTTTGCTCTATGGTCCAGGGAATGAATGGAAAAAGTCACTAATACCACATAGGGGATTTTCCGTAAGTAATTTCTTTAAATGTTTTTTTTTTAATTTAGTATAGTTCAGAGAACGTAATGTAAGTATCCTCCATTCTTTGTAACCGGGTTTGAGGTATAATTAAATTATCTTTATTTCTAATATTATGGCCGTATATATCGGACACAACAGAGTAACTAGTAATGTTTTGTTTGACATATACTAACTTTACAACAATTATCAGAGTGTAAAGTGTCATCATTCTCAACGTTGGGTTGGTGTCACTCCAATAACGGTACTTGAGTCTGTGAACATTGCCTTTTCAAAAAAATATACATTCGTCACTGAAACAAATATTGTGGAGATAGGTAGGATGCCTTGTAATGGTTACTGTCATGATTTCACAGCCATTTTAATTTTGTATGGATGATACCTATTCTTCTTCTAAAGTCTCCACACAATAGAAGGAGACACCTCACCAATATTCGCGACGGAATAAGTAGACTGTTCAGGATTTACTACTATCCCACCAATTATTTACACTTGCTGTTCTCCCGGAATGGACGGATAACCTGCATGCTTTTTGTTATGTACACTACTGGTAGTTGTGAATTTGGATACAAGTTCCCTCTAATATTTTCTACAGATAGGACGATTTGGAAAACGTTCATTGAAAATCCTTTCGGTCTCGTGAAAGTTACGCGTAGCACCGTAAATAAAAATCATTTAAATTTTTTCTTCCAATAGACAAGAATTGACCATTTTAGAGATTGTTGACGTGGTACCTTTCTACTAGTAAAACCGAAAACTAAATGAGAATATTCTTACTGAACAATGATGTTCATTGTCGTACTGATAATTTTTGTCGTTTTCATAAACAAGAACTAACTTAACAAACCTTATCGGGTTGTTGGAATTGCCAAATGGAAGGAATATTTCTATAAATATCGATATTAATGTGTTGAAATTATTAAATGTTTCGTCATTTTGTCGTAGGTGAAGATATTGACTTCATATTCTAGGGTTGTGAAGTATTCGTCAGGAGCTTCAAAATGATGTGTCGCAAGACCCTCCTTTCCATTCAATTTTTTTTCCCGATGGGTCCCTTGGGAGCTGTCTGACTTGTCCATTTAGTCCAAGTGTCCAGAAAACGCTGCAGCCTCTTGGGCTTATTGTGTTCATTCCCCCATCTTCTCATGATACTCATTCCATCAGTCTCGTTCGTTGTACTAGTTTGTACAGGTTCCGTGTTGGATGTTCGTCATATTCTTCTGGACGTAATTTGGTACGTCCATATATTGCCTGCCTCCTGTGATTCAGTGCCTCACATTCGCATAAGATGTGTACAGCTGTTTCTATCCCTTCGCTGCATAATCTGCAGCTGAGGTTTCTGTTGTACAGCCCCATTTTATTCAGGTGTCCTCTAAGCGGACAATGACCAGTTAGTAACCCTGTAATTATTCTGAGCCGATCCCTACTATATGATGAAGCATTGAAAAATACATATTACCCTCAATTTTTTCCCTTCTATCACCAACCCCTATTTTCTTATAGCTATTTTAATAATTAAATCATCAATCATTTTTAACCCTGAACATACATCAGCACGGAGTAGGGATGAAAACGAAGCTGGTCTCCTGTCTCTCTCGCACAATAATCCTTCTCTCACTGCCTACCCAGTTTTCGACCACTATTATTGTTTATCCATCGAGCGTAAATATAGATTGCAATGCACGTGATTAGTATTTGAAAAATTAATGAAAAAAGTTGTCGAAGCCAGCATTTTAAATGGCAAGTTACGAGGTGAAAATATATTGATACCAAGAATCCCTATTATACCTACATATGTACTTGTGATGCACTGTTTGGAACCTTTGGTGTACTAATAAATATTACTGGAAATTTTTCCCAACAACAAGTCTTTATTTTAACACCTCGACACGTGTTTCGATCACCAAGTGAACATCTTCAAGAGGAAGATCATATGTGCCAATTAATTTTAAACGTGTGCAATTTCCAATTAGATTGGCATTTGCAATGACTATTGATAAGTCCTAAGGCCAAACAATGCTTGGTTGTGGCTTGGCTTTGAGCACATGATGTTTTTCACACAGATAATTATACTTGGCATGCTCTAGAGTGGGCAAACTATTCAGTTTGTTTGTGTTAGCTGAACATTGACTAACGAAAAGTATTGTACAGACTATAGCAATGAGGGATTATTATTATTTGTAAGTGTTATTGTTCTGATAAAAATAATTTATGTGTCAAAACAACGTTTGCCAAGTCAGCTAGTATGTTTTGATTTTTATCACACACCTTTCCCCGTAACTCATTATTTTCTATATAGAAATATCATTGCTTTTAAAAGTCGGGTCAAACAGAATCACCTAACTTTATATTATTAATCAACTCCATAGTACTTCAGCCCCTGCACTACCCGTCTCCAAGTTGCAAGCGAAGCTGATGTCCTTGGCAGAGAACAAGAAGCTTTCCCGATCGAGGTCTCAATCAAGAAGTCGGACTCGTTCAAAATCACGGAGCAAGTCAAGGTCCAAGTCGAGATCATCCAGCAGATCATTCAAGGCTCGTCGATCCAGATCCACTTCCAAAGATGTCAAGGACAAGAGACGGTCTCGGTCGAGTTCAGGATCCAAGGAGAACTTTGAGATTAGGAAGAAAGAAGATAGCGTACAGAAGAAGAGACACTACAGATCCAATAAAGATAGTTCTGATAGCGAGCCTGAAGGAAAGAGGAAAAGATCACGATCCAAATCGCCCCGCAGGAAGGACAGTCCTAGGATAAAAAAACGCAGCCTGTCTAGGAGGAGATCACCTAGTAGGAAACGGAGTATTTCAAGAAGGTGGGATTTGTTTTTAGTCGTTCTTTGATATGCGGTGAGTTATTTTGCCCACGGTAAATCCTTAAAAATTGTGCTTGTTTCAAGTGCCATTTTATAAGGTTCTTTACAGCATTTTTCAGTTTTCAGGTAATCAAAAAATTTCTTGCTTGAAGGTAATTTTTTTTCCATTTGAAGGTAACTTTTCAGTAAAGAAGTTGATATAGATGAATTAAAAATATAATGGTTGAACTATACAAAAACTCGAACTTTTTTAATGTTTTTTTTTGTGAAAAAATACTAAGATGTGAGTAAAAATTTCATTATTTTCATTGGGACCACAAAACTATTTATATTATCAACTTTGAAATGAAGATTTTAAATAATTGTTTTCCAATCTTTAAACAGTTTATTTCAAACTGGTTTGTGAGAAATCCTAATCGAGGGTGGTGGATGTATTTCAATGCCCCAAGGTACCAGCAAATGGAGTTTACCAGTTTCCTCCTCAATTTTTTCATCAGCATCAATTTGAAAGAATTAGTTCATACATCAAAGTTACACTAGTTTTCTTGATTGTTAAAAAAAATACTAAAAAAATACTATTACATTTCAGAATTATTCCATATCCGAATATAAGTTTGTAAATTATTTCGTTATTAAATATATTTTTTTTATAAAAAAATTAAATTGGTGGAAATTGACAAATCGGGTAATTATCAAAATTGTCAATGTCAAAATGTCTCCTCTCTTGGTTTGATTGTTCTAACAGACAATCAAACCAAGAGAGGAGACATGTATATACATGTATATCCAACATTACAATGTAAAGATTCCCAATGAAATGCGTTCAATAGCAATGATACTAGTAAAATTTCATTTTGTAAGTTGCTCAACTGATAGTTAAATTTCAGACGTTGTCGAAACGACAAAAAAAACTTGAAAACTGTCAGTCTTTCTTTTTCTTTTCAGAACTAATCATTTCCTTTGATGAGATCTGCGTATATTCAATATGCCTAAAGCATTGTCGAAACAATCTCAACAAATTTGTATTTCAACTAAGTAAGGTTAATAACAATGAAGCAAATCACCATTACAAAAGAATTTGAAAGTTCGAAATAATGCACATGTCGGCAAAGCCGTAGCTTGTCATTTTGTGACGTCATTCTCTTCTTAACGTGAATATCCTATACATTACTTTTGATGGAAGTAAGTTATGTATTCATTAGAGTAGAATATATATGGAAAATAGTTTTTTATGTTCTTCAATTGTGACCCAGTACCAGTCGGCCTAATAGTTTTGACATTAATTTTGAATTCAAATTACAGATAGATTTTTACTTCCAGACGTAGCCCCTCGCGGGGAAGGAGAAGTCCTAGCCGTGAGAGAAGAAGAAGGAGCCTGTCCAGACGTCCTAGTCCAAGAAGAGGAGGTGCAGCAGCTACAAGAGGAAGCTATGGAAGGAGAAGTACTAGCCGAAGTAGAAGAAGGGGAAACAGCAGACCTAGAAGAAGTAGCCCTAGAAGAAGGACCAGGAGCCCAAGTAGAAATAGGTTAGTAATAATAAATCTGTATATGTTCGACATTTTCCCCATCATATTTGATTTGCTTTTTACTTTTGAAGTGAAGTTATAATTCATTTATTTCATTTTCAATAGATTCAGAAGAAGCAGAAGTCGAACCCGGAATGTGTATAGAAGAGCATCTTCGAATCCCAGAGACAGGGAAAGAAGAATTTCTCGAGAGCGAGATAGACGTTCTAGATCCAGAAGAAGATCCCGAGAGAGAGGTAGCGTCAGAAGAAGATCACCAGTACGAGAGAGGTCAAGACCCCCAAGAAGACCCAGTCCCAGTCCACAAAAACGTGCTGATGATAGGCGGGACCAGAGAGGAGATTCTAGGTTAATACGTCAAGGGTTTAGAAAAGAAGAACGTCATCCTGAACCACCACCAAGAAAGGTTGAAGAGGCTCGAAGGAGGATAGAAGAAGAACTCCACCGTCATGAGAAAAAAGAACGTGAAGAGATGGAGAAGAGAAAGAAAGCTGACCAAGCTGCTGCCAATGAAGCGAAGACCAGGGAAAGAGAGAAGGAAAAGAGAAAGTCCAGGAGCATCAGTCCTCGAGAGAACTACCCTATTCCTCCCCATGGTCCTCCCAGGTATTCCAGGAGTTTGTCAAGAACCCCTTCACCATTCATCAAGGCTGAGGAGTTTCCCCCTAAGCCTGCCAAAGCTACTAGCATCAAGGAAGAAAAGAAGAAGCCCCATAAGGAGAAGCCGGAAGTGAAGTCAAAGAAAATTCAGAGAAAACCCCCGAAGAGTGAATCTGATTCGAACTCAAGTGACTCCGACAGTGAAGAGGAAAAGAAAGAGAAACGGAAAGTGAAAACGAAAAGGAAGCCTAGAAAACGGGATTCAAGTTCTAGTGACAGTGATGATGACCGATCTTCTAGAGAGCTGGAGATGAAAAAGAAAAAGGAAAAGAAGAAACGTGACAGTAGTGAGGAGAAGGTTGCAAAAAAAAGACATCAGAGCTCCGACTCTGAAGAAGAGAAGAGAGTTAAGAAGAAGCGCAGGTCAGTCAGTTCAGAAAAAGGAAAAAAGTCAAAGAAGGATTCTAGTGACAGTGACGTTCCCGCTAAGAAAAAGAAGAAACAAGATAGTTCAGACGAAACTGATAGAGAAAAATCAAAAAAACATAAGAAGGACAATAGCTCCTCAGATAGCGATGAAGATATTTCGAAAAAGAAGAGGCACAAAAAAAAGGCAAAGTCGGGAAGCGATTCTGATGATGAAGGGGATACTAAGAAAAGGAAAAAAGACAAGAAGCACAAGAAGAAGAAGAAACACTCGAAGAAACATAAAAAACACAAAAAACGAAAGCAGGATAGCGATGATTCAGACAATAGTGATGCTGAAGTTATTAACGAAGATGAGAAGAAACTGCGAGAGAAAGCTCTGAAATCTATGAAAAGGCAGAATTCTAGCGATAAGTCGGAGTAAGCATAATGGTTTTATTTTTGTTTCATGGACCTATGATATAAGGGTACTCCAAACAGAATGAATTATTATTTGTGGAGTTGATGAATTTGATGTTGACGAACGTCTGTATCTAATAAAAAAATATAAAATTGTATTTTTATTTATTTTACAGATGTATTTTAAACTTTGACATTTTATAGTTTCTCATGAAGCACTTGATCTATGTTTTTCAGGTAAATTGAAATGATTGGTATCAGTTTCAGATCTATTAAGTGTTTTGGATGGTTGATTTATACTTAGATATATTAGACTAATTCAAACATTTCGATTTATACATGTATTTGTTGAATGTTGAAAGGTGTTATTTGCAAACAAGATTCCAACTTCAAATTGTTGCTCCTAGTCAGTCAACATTGAGATATGGCAATGTGACTTCAGGACCATTCTCAAGGATGTTCCACTGAAAAACTATTTCTTCACTATGAAACGTTCAAAACACGTTTTATTTTGATATTATATATTATCTCTACGAGTTCTAAAGGTTTCATTCATTTCGATAATGAGACAGTCAAAAAAAGTTTGGGATGTTAACATTCACAAATAGTCGTTGCAGAATTCTTATATTTCAGGATTCAAATGAGTTTTGAAGTTATTGAAAAATGGTGATACATGACATGGATATTACGGGATGGTAAAATCTAGGCATAGTTATTGAAATATAGACCATCGTCAGTATTGCATAAGAAAGTACTCTCCTCTGAGAGCAAGCACAGCAGTCATTTTGTCAATATTTTTTCAAATCAAATATGATTACTGGTGTGATTCACTATGTTACGAAAATGTTGAGAAATATATTTTGAGTTTTGTCACAAACCACCCTGTATAATACTTTTTTATATTGAAAATACTATGTCTGTCAGAAGAGTTGTCAATTTTTCCAATGTACTAACGTCAATAAAAAGTAAAAAAGTTTTTGCCGATAAATCGTATTGTTGTTGGGGTTTGCAGTAATCGCTATACGAACAGTAGATACTCATTTGACAATTTCCATTGAACTGGTAGAACCGGAGTTGAACGGGTAGTTTTTTCTTCTGGACTCCACAGGATTCAAGAGAAGTGATTTGCGTTTATATAAATTTTACTGGAGTTTTTTCCCAACACCAAACCGTTATTTCAACTCCTCGACACGCGTTTCGATCACCAAGTGATCATCTTCAAAAGGAAGTTTGATCTTCCTCTTGAAGATGGTCACTTGGTGATAGAAACACCTGTCGAGGTGGTAAAATAACGGTTTGGTGTTGTGAAAAAACTCCAGTGATATTCATTACTAAGCCAAAGGTGCATGGATCATGCAGTGCATCACAAATGGGTTTATATAATTTGTGAACATATTTTTTGGTGTGTAATTTACCAACATACGTGGATTATCACTTTTTTGCAGGATCTATACAAGTACTCTTTTGACGTTTTACGTTGATTTGTATTGATATTTTTGTTCTTTCTTATGATTTTCAACTATAGTCCAATCATACCAAATTTATTTGATTCAGGACGTTTATCTACATAATCTTCCAATCATTGTTTCTACAACAACTTCAAGTTGACTTTTATGCAGAAAACAATGAGAATTGATGTCCACATCATCAAGATCCTTTTGCACACAAGTCACATCACGGGTCATATAGTATTGATAGTTTCTTCTTGATTCTGAATCACCTATATGAATATCAAGACACTTGCCTCACCAGCACCAATCTGAATAACATATTGAGATGACTCACTCATATTCAAAACATTACGTCTTCTTGTCACAAATGTCACGAACTGAATAAACGAAATGTCACGATGACAGTTCGTTCATTTGATCCCAGCAAAAATCTAATCTCTTCTAAAAATATACCTGTTTCAATTTGAACATAATACAAAAATGTTTCAAAACGAGCATCGTGATTTCACATTTCCTGAATTACTCAAGTATATTTTCTTCACTTTCATGGTCTACTGGCCCATATCTTATTTATATAATTACCGCAATTCATCATATGAATGAAATTGAGAAAATCTCAGAATATTGTTTGAGAGTCGCAGTAAATTATATTTATTTGGATTATAGACATCATTTTTCATCATTTCAATTCACATTTTACTTTCACCATGTCATATGCCTTCATGTTACATATCCATAACTCAAAAAAAAATGAATTGCTAAAGAAATGTTTGAAACAAGCATAATAATTTTTTCATCTCCTTTTTTGTCGATCCTATATAGTGCCTTCGTAAGGAAAGATCTGCTTAATCTATAAAATTTGTATTCTCAGGCGGTCGAATACAAGTACCTATGTTAATGTGAGATGGCAAAGCAATCTTGAGATACGTGATGGAATTGGTCGATACTTGATGAAAATCTATGGGAACATTCAAATAACAGTCCATTGTAAGATTTTTAGTGAATAGTTCATAAAATCGCAAAACTTGCTATTATATAGTGAAACAGTTGTTGCGGTAACTGTCTGGTGAAAGTCTCATGATAATAATAATAATAAGACTGTATTGTCAGAAGAAAAAATCTTGTTGACAAAGCTAGTAAGTAAGTATAAAATAAGATACATAAATGTCCTATGAATATAAAAATATAAACAAAATATAGTGTACAGTAAACTAAAGTATGAAAAACACTGAATTAGAGTTCAGATTCAACATTCCATAAAACTCTTGAACTATTCTCAGAAATTCGTATTCTCTCTTGATATTAGTTTCATTTCGTTTCTCTCACTAAATTTTTATGCTTTTATTTTTATTTTTGTAAATATCAGCCAAAGAAGAGTCATTTTTCTTGAGAAAGAATAAGAACACGATTTTTTTATTTCATGCATGATCCATCTTGTTTTACTATTCTTCAGAAATATTTTTTGTTTGAGAAAGCTAACCTCAAAATCATGAAACCTCAAAGAATCGCTCAAAAGCTTTGTCACAATTATTGCATTCATAAACATGGTTTCAGATTTCTTTTTCAAGGCGACCTCAAAATTTATTATGTTTACCTTCCCGAAATATCTTTTCGTTTCAGATGTTTCGACTGAAATAAGCGAACAGTCTTTCATTTCCACGAGAATTGCACGGTGATCAGAAATTTCACTGTCAATAACGTAGCATATTTGCTCGTCAATAGAATTCGAAAATATTTGGTCTATCAAGGTACAGCTACTGTTAGTAATTCTTGTGGGCCAACCGACCAATGGACGAAGATTGAAACAAGACATCACATTGCACAATTATCCAAAGTGAATATTAGAGTATAAATCGAAATTAAAATCGTCACAAATGTAGATGATCATACCAAGTCTGTAAATGTGATTTGAAGCATCACAAATATTAGCAAAAAAAATCGGCATCTCCACAGGGAGCTCTAGAAACATTCATTATAACATATTTCTCCTCATTTAGAATGTAAGAAATAGCACAACATAATAGAGTATTTCTTAAAAAAGCAATCTGAATTTTGATGAGTCGCTATATCAGTCGAAGTCGGTAACTTTCTATTCTTCTTTCTAACCCCTCGTGGCGAAGTCTCTCATGGAATGGTATTTTTTCCATTCGCTCCTAACACACCATCACTCCAACCACATACTCATGATATGATGACCCACTCCACTCACTCATATCTAGTGGCTAATCGAACCTAACCACACCAAAACACAAATCACTGTCTTCGAGCATGAGAACAGACCGAATAACTAATAAAATACTAACCATTTTCAACTCACTCTTCTAGAAAAAAACCTACCTCTATAGGATTTGATGGATACCAATAGTATACAAGTAGGTACCTAA
>WOGO01007914.1:0-10896 GCA_015342085.1 Leptinotarsa defecta
AAAAATAAAAAAATGAAATATCACTACAAGCTGAAAATTAAAAATATCATTAACAAAAAATTAAAAAAAAAAAGACTCATCAACATAACATCAAGTGGGCTCAAGCTGAAATCATCCACAAGGAGGAACACTGGTTTAGGAGAAAATTCAAAAAGCCTCGTATATGTTGTCCAACAACGCATTTAGCCAAGCTAGCGTAGAGATACGTAACATATGTAAACCACTAGACAAGCGGAAAATGACCAACTCCCGCCAAACGGTCATCTCCCGGTAAAACCAATAAAGCGGAAAGAGGAATGAGGGGATAGGTGAAAGCACTCGAATGACCTATTAATAGTCAGATCTCGGAGAAATAAGTCCAGTTGTCACCCGAAGACGATTGTGGATACTAACAATCGAAACGTCTTGACGTAACTTGGTTTGGAATCTTTCAATTTTTATTTTTCATTTTTTGTTAGTAATATTGATATTTCAATTTCAATTTTTTTTGGTTGTTGCTTGTATGTTATTTCTTTATAATTTCTTTGTAATTACTGCCTCATTTGGACGTCCACTACTTTCTGTATCATCGATATCTCTACGACCACGTTTGAATTCGGCAAACCAACGTTTTGGAGCGGAGTCCTCATAACACTTTGCAAGTCATTGCTTCTCTTGAACACTATTTTTTCCCATCAAGAAACAGTGTAAAATTGAAACACAATTGAGGCTTAGCCTATGACAGGAAGCGCTCACTACGCAACCTCTGCTGCAGGCAGCTAGTGATGCAATTGAACCCAGGTTTGTGTTTAATAAACCCTACAAAATACAAATAAAACAGAACACGGAGTCAGATGCTCCAAATGCAATACACATATATAGAGACGGCTCAAAAACCAAAGAAGGCTCAGGATGGCTCAGGTAATCCAGATCACTAAGCCTGAGTATTAAGTGGGAAATGGGAAAAATACCAGCGTGGTTCAAACAGAACTGGCTGGTATCTCAAATGCCACATAAGAAATAACCAGGAAAGGAATTTCTGGCAAAAACATAACAATCTGCACTGATAGTAGACAAGCCCTATTAGCCTTGAACAGACAACGTGTTAGTAGATGACAACGTGTTAGTAGTAGATAACAACATTATCCTGATCGCCATGACCAGGAAAAATCTACGCTCAACAGTAGGATTTTTTACTGGCCACTGTCAAGTAAAGAAACACCCCCATAATATGGGGACACAGATATATGCAGGATGTGTAAATAGGAAGATGAAACCGTCAGGTATGTCATATGCGAGTGTCCGGAGTTATCGTCAATAAGAGAGAGTGTGTTCGGCGAGTCTTGGCCTACACCTGCCGATATAAAAGAGATGTCTCCTAGTGATCTATCCACCTTCCTGGAATAGACTGGATGGACGATGACCTAGTAGGACAACTCCTCGGTAGGATGTACAATGGGTCACATGTGGCCTCACCTTCTTTACTCTATAAATACAGATAGTACTGACTGAAAAAGCGGTGAATGCAATAATTATAGCGCCATCTATGTGTTAGGCCGGAGACATTCCAGACCATGTAGCCCAATTCATAAATGGCATTTTCAAGCATGCTTTCATACCGCTACACTCCAACCCCTTAAATTCACATGATTCCGTCTGGGACGAAACATATAACAGAAGGCTCTGTGATATCGTTTCGAAGGGTTTTCAATTTGTATCCATCAATTACGGTTTCATAGAAAGGAGTCTTCGCCTATGCAGGTTTTTGTGCTTCCTCATACTCCTCGACTGTATCGAAGAGAGATGAATCTGATAATAAAATTACTTCTTCGAGAGTAATATCCGTCATGCTATCAACCGGGGAAGTAGTTCCTGGCAGGCATCAGGCAAAACAAGATGAGTTAATTCAAAACTTTTTTAATTTTAAGTCCTTCAATTCATCAGCTGCGAGTTCCTTTCGAAATATATCACACGAAATTTGAAAACTGCCTTTCTTTTGTTCCAGAAATACTCGTAATACTTTGCAGTCATTATGTTTGTTGATTGTTGAACAGGTACGTGAGATACACATTAATATTCATCCGAATGAGTCAGACCGCACGATCTGAAGATATCCCATCAACGGAACAGCTGGTGAATTCATCTTTATTCATGAAATAAACAACGAGGATGCTTCAAAAATGAATATTGATAACCTCGAGATGATGCTTTTTGAATATGAGTGGGTATGATGAAGTTGCAGACATAAATGGAAACGGGACTTTCCTTAATTTTTATTTCCACTTCCTGTCCGAGTGTTGCTAAGTTGTTGATGACTCAGTTCCATAGAGAGAACATGAATTTAAAGTTCCAGTAACTCCCAGCGGAAACCTATCAGAACATTTTGGAAAACTATTGACTAGAAGCATCTCTGAATATCATGACTTCTTTTTTTATCTAGATCAGAGGTCCTCAAACTTAGTTTGTCTACCGCCCACTTCGAAAATTAATTATTTTCTAGCGTCCCCAAAATTTTTTTACTCTACTACATCTTAAGAATCATAATCGCAGTCACTATTTTAATAATTAAATTATATGTGTCAAGTGAAAATAAGATTTTCTGATGAGGGTAATGTAAAACATCATTTTGTAATATTAGGAAAACTTTTATTCATGTTATTAAAACAAACATTTCAATATGAATATTACAACGAATCTAATATGAAGGATGAATTTGATGATTTTTAACAAGTTTGTTAATATCAGGCTGGAATTTACTCAAAAACAGCCGTAAGTCACCGCATTCGGTGACTTACGGCAAACTTATTACAATACCTCTTTTGTTGTGACCGTTAAAACTTTGCAAGAAGAGGGCCTCTACAATATTTTCTTTCATATATGCAAATACATAAACATTCTCATTATCCAACTTCTTCTGGGTGTTTTTCCTTCGACAGTCCAAGTCCCCAGTTTTCAAAATCCCCTACATGACGACCTTGCTGGTGTTTCTAAAAGCGGTTTCACTAGGTTCCACGTGCATCTAGCTACGTGTGGCATATTGTTTTACATAGCGTATTTGCTGAAGGGGGCTCTGCTGTTTGTTATTCTTGTTTTGGTCGGTACTGGAAATGATTTTTATTAAGCACGTATCAACACAGAGGAACAAGAAACTTCTCATGGCGGTAATTCCACTACAAGTTCTCGCCAACGTAGCGGAAATAAGCCTCGATAAAAGCGAAGAGGGTACGAGGGAGTATCTCGTACTGGTCTGAACCATGAAGCTCTTGCAGGAGGCGTCCCAGACAGATGGCAGAGCGGCAAAGAACTTGCTGAAGCTCAAGCTCTTTCGCCACTTCAATGTCATGTTGGTGTGTTACATTTATTCCACCAGAATCCATCGTCTACTTGCTGAAAATCACAGTGCCTGGCGACATATGTCTTCTTTGTGCTAGCCGCCTACAAATTTAGACCCGCATCGCGGAATTCTTACTTTACTCTTAGCGATGATGAAGAGGATGACGTCAATGGAGTGCTTGCAGAATCAGGGGCTTTGGAGGGTTTGAAGAAGGTGAACTCCAGAGTAGTCAATGTGCCTTTGAGTCAGCAGATGCTGACTGGAGTGAAGTGAAGAGGAAGAAAAAGAGGCCTTGCTGAGCCAAAAGGAAAACAATCATGAATACGATTTATCATCGAGAAGGAGCTATTATTCATTTAAGGCACCCCTTGGTTGTTGTCTACTGTGATGGAATTCGAACTCATTCATGAACTGTGACTTCTGATATTTTATATTGAACGTTTGCTTGTGATTTTTTTCAATACTTGTTTTCTTCAAGTAGAGTAATAACCTGATATTGTTTCACAAATGGAAGAAATAAACGTGGATTGGTATTTCAATTTGAAACGATACATGGAACCGTAACAGGTCGCTATAATCGTTGTATCGCCCTCAAAGGCAGCTCTATTGAATAATGAAATCGAATTTCATAAAGACTGAACTTTTCTGCCCAACATCTAGTGAACTGTAATTTTTCGTTTTTTTTTAATTCAAGAAATTAATCACCCATGACTCCAAGAATAGACTGACATTGAAAACTCACAATTCGATTTTTTGAGAAATAGCAATCAACTTCGTTTGAAATCGTTAGGTAACTTGATATCATTGTTTTTTTATTTGCGTGTAACCGCTGGAAATGATTTATAAACCAGTATTCGATGCGCTGTGTTAACAGGCGTCAAAAACATTCACATTATCATCCAATGAAAACACATTAAATTGTACACATCGACAAACTGAAAATGTTTCATAAAAAAAATTCCGATGGAACCGTTGAAAAGACTTAATCATCATGATATTTGTTGGGGGGTTTTGAAATTTCAACATTGTTTGTTTCCAATATCACATCTGTGTCTTTTACATTACAACTTCATACAACTAATACTATTTTAGTAATACATCAAAGGTGAAGAGATTTTTTACTAAATTGATAAATGTAGCACATACACGACATAGGTTTGCATTTGAAAAAAAAAGTTGGGGAGGGTTGCAGCCAAGGGGTTGAAAAAAAATTTATTTTATTGCCAAAAAATGCGTACATCGTGAAATAAACTAACGTGTTTCAGCGTTTTTTTCCTAAAATACTTGTTTAAAAGATATTAATTTTATTCCGGACTTTTGCGCCCCTGTATATACACATATATATGCATATACACATTTATACATATGCATACATGCACACCTACATACACATCCTAGAGAAAACTTCGATTATGAATCCAGTTCATAGACAGATTTCAATATGTCATAGTTTCGAATCACATGTTCTTTAAGGTTTGACGTGAATTTGTATTTATTGGAGATTGCTTTAATGTCTGAAGGAACTAGGTTTATTAGTTTTGGGCCAGAATATGATATAAATCTCTGAGTGCAAGTTAATCCACAGCGAGGGATATTCGTTTTTTAATGAAATTTGGCTCGGGTTTCATAATTATGATTTATATTGGGGGTGGGGTTATTATGCTTCCATGATATGAAGTGATAAGTGCATAATTTTCTCACATCAAATAGGTAAGTCTGATTCTTTGTATAGTGCTACAGAGAAGTATCTTTTTTTACGGTTGAAAATGATTTTCAGGATAGTATTTTGCATTACCTCTATTTTATGTAACAGGATTTTGCTGACGCCACCCCATATTATAATGCAATATCTCAAAACTAATTCCGCGAGTGAGTTATATATCATTGTTAGTAGCTTTTTATTATTGAGATTTCTGGGTTGGTAGAATTTATAAGATAATTTACTGAGTCTTTCAACGGTCTGGTCTTCTGGTCACATCGTAGATGTGGGTCTACATATACACCAAGATATTTCATTTTGTTTACCTTATCAACTGTAGGACATGTGCATATCATTGGGGTTCGGCAAATAGGTTTGTGTATAATGAGCTTATTTTTGAAAGGTTGATCTTTATTTATGGGGGTGAATGTTACGTATTTAGTTTTAGCGAACTTTAGGCTCAAAAGACTTGTGTTTATTCAAGAGAAAACAGATGTGAGTCCCCTTTCAGCTCTCTTAAAGACGTCGTCCCACGTATCGCCTAGAAATGACAGAGCTGTATCGTCTGCATAAGATATAATGCTGCTTTGGACGTTTACAAGTTTGTAAATGTCATTGATGTATATTAAGAACAAAATTGGGCCTAGTAGATTTTAACAATCTGATTTCTGTCAGATAATTAACTTTCAAAAAGGTTAAGGGTGATTCCTCTTACGCCAATGAATTCTAAACGCCTCAGTAAGATATATGATGATTGACAGTGTCGAAGGCTTTCGCCAAATCTAAAAAAACTGTGAGGTAACTTTTTGCCAATATTGACGTTATTCCATATACTATTAACCCATTGAAAGACAGCATTTTCTGTTAACATATGTTCTCTGAATCCAAACGCATTCATTTAAGATATTATTCTTGTCTAGGTAATGTCTTTTTTCCAAGCATTTTTAGAAAACTTTAGCGAAATTGTTTGTGATAGTTATCTATCACTTAGGTAGGGTGGTAGGAGATCAGTATAGAGAAAGGTAATTAAAACTTCCTTTGTTTTCGTACCACTTTCATTTGTAACTAACGTTACTGCAGTTTCGTCCCACAATGACATTCTCAAAGGCGTTTGTTGTATTCGTTTGATATCACAATAAAGTGTTACTCAAATTACGTTAGTATCAGCTTATTCCATTTTATATCATTATTAAATTTATTAACGATCTTTCACAACCACAGTCTAACCCGAAAAACTATATTCGTTTTTGCAAATAACAAATCTAGCACGCTCAATTTACAGACATGTGACGTGGTCCTATTAAAAGGCATTTTGATGTGACATATAATTCAAACAGAAGTATCTCTGTATCTATAGAGTAGGTAGAGTGAGTGTAAGCCCACAGCACTCAGGCCACATGTGACCCATTATACATCCTCCCGAGGAGTTGTCCCCCTAGGTCATCGTCCATCCTGTCCTTCCCAGGAAGAGGGACCGGTCATTAGGGGACATATCCTTTATATCGGCAGGTGTAGGCCAAGACTCACTGAACACACACTCTCTTATTGACGATGACTCTGGACACTCGCATAAGACATGCCTGACAGTTTCGTCTTCCTCTTCACACATCCTGCATAGAGGTGTGTCCACTGGCCCCATAATACGGAGGTGTTTCCTTAGTTGACAGTGGCCAGTCACTGTCGAATTGCCGAAGTCATCAGGCCATAGGTGTCACTGGGTCCTAAAATTCTTAGGCCAGCCCCTTCCTTGCCTAAAGAGTCGGCAATGCGATTACCTTTATTACTGTCATGCCCTTTAACCCACCTCAAGATAATGTTATTATCTACCGAGGCTTTGGCTAAATCTTGGTGGCACTCTAGTACTAGCCCTGTTTGTCTAACAGAAGTTATTGAATGTTGCAGAATCTGTTTTTTCATTAGCCCACTATTGCCCCCCTACGAAAGACAATGCTCAAAAGTAGAAAGTCATACGCGGTAAGGATTAACGGGGTCTCACTTTTTGAAGTGCGATTCCTTGCATGTCGAAGTTAATTAGAATATATTGAGGAGTTTTATAGGCATTTGAATTGAAACAACGAGTTTTTCAAAAATACACCTATATATACAGATTAAGTACGGAAACATTTCTGAAGCACAGTGTCTAATGAGACCAGAATACGGATCACCAAGAACGAAGTTATGAAGACTGATTTTTGATAGTTATTTATTGATTTGGATGACTCCACTTCGTTTTGGCGCTTTTCAATGTTATGTGCAATATCTGTGATAGGTATGTTCTCCCTTTCTGTTGAAGTTCTGCGAACGATAACCCTCAAAAGTGGAAACTCGTGCGCGGTAAGGATTAACGTGGTCTCACTTTTTGAAGTCCGATTCCTTGCTTGTCGAAGTGGATAATGATATATGGAGGAGTTTTATAGGGATTGCAGTTGAAACAACGAGATTTCTAAAAAATACATTTGTATAGACAGATTGAGTACCGTAACATTTCTCAAGTACAGTGTCCCATGAGACCAGAATACGGAACACCAAGAATGAAGTTATGAAGACTGATTTTTCATAGTTATTTATTGAATACTTTCCGCTGACTAACGCGAGGAACAGATTTATTTCTGCAATCATTTATGTTTGTCGTATTTTCGATGCAGCCGATGTTCATCATCATGTAACCATTATAGAACATTTATTACGGTTTGAAATAAACATAACAGTTTGTTATGAGTAGACAGATATTTCGAAATAGCAGTATCTGGAGTTGTGGACGTACAAGGTTCGTTAAATATATTTTCGATTGGATTTATTCGAAAAGTTGAATTTGCAAATTCAAACTGCAAATTCAGTTTCTTAATTCATAGTCTTCAATTTCTAGAATAACTCATTTATATTCTGCGGTAGAAACTTGTAAAAACTTATTCATTTTCTACTTATTGGCGGATTTTCAGATAAACTTATGTTGAAAAATATCTTCTACATAACAAAAATGAGACATACAGGAAAAGTTCTCCAAAAGTCACCCGTAATATCATGTTTCTGCTTTTATTGTTCTAATAGTACTCAGCACCTGTTTACACACCTGTTTTGAATGTAATTTATTTCAATTCGTACTGTCATCGATACCTTTTGTAACCTTTCCCTGAAGATGATAATACATTTATCAACACCATTCCGATTACTACAACAGGCTGCAGATATTCAATTTGAATAGTAATGTCTCGTAAGAGATCATTTGTAGGTATCGAATAGGTTGAAACTGATTGACTCTGTCTATTTGACGTGCATTTTTCTGTGTTTACTATTTGACATACGCAAATCGCTGGATTGGTCGAGATGAACCTCACTTATGACCTGCTCGATCACCGGCCTCAAACCCCCTGGATTATTTTCTATGGGATCACCTAAAGTCATTAGATTTTCTACTCCAGTGGAAGAGTGGAAGGTTTGAGAAATCGGATAATTGCTGGGTGTAACGCAATCAGAAACGATCCTGGTGTTTTTGAAAGAGTTCAAGAGTCAATGAGGAGAAGATTGCTCCGTATCTTTGAAACAAAGCGCCCTTAAAAAATCATCAAAGGACAAAATATGCTCAGAATAGTCCAAGGAATACACCCTTAAATTTTTGCCGCATGTTTAATAAACACCCTGTAAATATATACGCACACAATCATGACAACAAATATCGCGTACTTTTCCTTCCAATAATATGCTATCTAATTATACCAGACGAGAAGACAAATATTATTCTTGCAAGATCTTGAACATTATTGGTTCAACACAGCTGAACGTTATGATGTAGTTAAAGATAGAAAGATCTCAGCTATTGGTCATTCAGTCAATTTATTTCTTTGGTGAGAGAGTGAGGTTCCTTGAATGTTTTCATATATTTCAATGAATCATTCTATAGGAAAATATTTTAGTATTTCTTTTTTATATTGTGTGAAAAACGAATCACTAACGTATTTTTTTCATTCATGGATCTTGTTCAAATAAAACAGAAATTTACTGAGAGTACATACAAAAAACGTAGATAATCTATCCAAACTATCAAGTTCGGTACATACATTTTTTTTTTCAAAGCTAGCGATACTACATAGCTTTGCACGTGTAGCGGAACATTTTTTTGTCATGGTTTCATATCAGCTTGAAACTAATGATGTCGACCTTTGATAAAACTCACAATAATCGACATTAATTTTGAAGCGGATAAGTAGGTACTTTTAGTATGTCCATAATATTTTGCATCGCAGTCCTTACCTTCGATTTCGTAAATTCCAGACTTTTCCAAAGTTTCGACTTTGTCCTTTGGATTTCCTTAAAAGCTCTGTAGTGTATGACTTGTGTCAAATACCACATATCCTTGAACTAGGTAGAACAAAGGAATTAATCAACATAATGAATAACGATGCTGGATCAATACCGTGTAGTTCACTATATAGCTCGTTGAGATAAGTATTTTTAGTTATTAGATTTACCTGACTAGTAGATAAGGCGGTATTTTAAAATAAATTTTAAGAGAATTAAGACTCAGGTACCTAGCAGAGGTATCTGGGTATAAATGAGGACAATATTGTAAATAGACTTAGATCAATCTTCCTCTTTAAGTTGGTCACTTGGTAATTGAAATAGAAATATTTATTTCATGTAAACAAATAGACATGTATACATGTACTTATGACGCACTGTTTGGAACCTTTGGTGTAGTAATAAAAAAAAAAGATGATCAAGTTGAGTTCAAGTTGATCACTTGGTGATTGAAATAGAAATATTTATTTTATGCAAACAATTAGACATGTATACATGTACTTAGAATGCACTGTTTGGAACCTTTGGTGTAGTAATGAAAAAAATAAATAAATAAAATAAAGAAAAGTCGAAGTATTTTCCTAGGATTTGGCTAAGATATGTGGATGATATTTTCGCGATATTCGATACCAAAAAATCGAATATTGATTTTGTTTCCGTTTTAAATAATAGATGTCCATCAATAAAATTCACGTATGAGTTAGAAAATAAGGGAAAACTACCATTTCTTGACGTTTTGGTAATGAGGAGCCAATATGGAGGGTTAGAATACGATATATTTGAAAAGAAACAAGCACATACAGGTATATTCCTGACAGTTCACATCACTGTGGACAGCACAAACGTGCTGGGTTGAATTATTTTGGTGCATCGTCTTTTGACTTTCCCACATGACATGACACATGATAGGTTCACAAAAGAAAAACGTACAATACAGGAAATAGCAGCCACTAACGGTTTCTCGAGGGGGTCTTGTAGATGACATAATAAGGAAAAATAAGTTTAGGTTAACAATGAACGAAATCTCAACTTTCAGAAAGGACAAAAACCAAGATAAATACATCTCAGTTCCATACCATCAATATACGAAGAACTTTGGAAATATTTTCAAGGAACTAGGTATGAAGGTGGTTTTTAAAACAAGTCATACACTACAGAGCCTTTTGCGAAGTCCAAAAGACAAAGTCGAGAATTTGGAAAAGTTTGGAATTTATGAAATTGAATGTAAGGACCGCAATGCAAAATATTATGGACAGACAAAAAGATATATTGAAGTGAGATATAAGGAACACATAGCACACTTGAAATATGGAACACCTGAAAAATCAGCAGTCGCCCATGCTATTTTGAACAAAACCATTCCATAGACATCAGTTCATTAAGATTAATTAGACAAGTTGACAACAACAAGCAACTAGATGCCTATGATAGTGTAGAAATAAGTAAACATAATAATATTATGAATAACGATGACGGACCTTTTCCAAATAGCATACTATATAGCTTGTTGAAATAATATTGTTGGGTTTACTGATTACCACATAAGGACATATTGTAAATATATTTAGATAGGCAATATTGTGAAATT
>WOGO01007915.1:0-10895 GCA_015342085.1 Leptinotarsa defecta
AGGTCCCTAGGCAGGTTGATATCTCTGTCCCGGGTCTGCGACTGAAAACGCCTGCACCAGAACCTGAAGGTGTTTGATTCATCTGTGAACCAACAACTATCTGCTCTCAATATTTCTTCCTTCAGGAGAATCTAGTCCTCTCTACTCGGGAAAAGTACAGTTTAAGGCAGTTTGAAGCATAATGTCAGAGGTCATTCCCAGAATGCTGTGACTTACATTATCAATTGTACTCTGCGTTAGATTGATTTGTGCAATTGTCGATATGCACAAGTCTATATGCAGTCCATCTAGCCTCTCTCCAGAAAAATGTAAAGGGAAGGTATATCTTGAAGGATATCCATGGCCGCTGACGGTGTAGTACTAATGGCACCAAAGATGGCTAGACAAGCTTGTCTCTCTAAGTCAGAGAGCTTCGCCTGAGTTGTTTTCTGTAAAGCCTTCGGTCACCAGGCAATTGCACCATAAGTGATCATAACAAATCCAATGGATTTGTTAGGGACCTAACCCCAAGTTTAACCACGAATCCTTCGAGAAGTCCATAGGGACACCTGTATTATTCTGTAAGAAAATAAATCAGATGTTTTACACAATACTGTAAGTTTTTAATTCCAACGATGTGTTAAGCGATTGGTCTGAGAGATTGTTCTAAAGGTCAGTATCCCTGAATGGAAAATATCAACAGTATCATGATACTTACATTCAAGTTAGAGAAAAAAGATGTGAAAGTTCTATCCTAAAATGCACTACCCATATTTACGGCTGCCTATGAAGAATGATCGATATATTTTTTCTTCTTCATTTTTTTTGGTCTTCTCGTTTTTTGTTTCTGAATCTTTAATTATATATAGATGAGTAAATTGAATTTAAAAAATTATTTTCTGAAATTTTTAACATTTGCAGATATTCCTTCTATTCAAAAACTGAATCATGTTGAGTATTTAAATCGCAACCACAAGAATTGGTTGGACTTCAATATTTAGCAAATGACATCTCTGGTTTTCTCTTTTTCTGATTAATGGAAATTGAGACTATTGTTGAAAACTAGCGCCGGCGTCAACAAAAAACTGCGGAAGAATGAATGAATAAACTAGATAATTGCTGATACATAACTGAAACACATGGTAAAAACATGACTGCAAAAACAAATTAGTTGGCTAATCAATTTACTCAGCTATTTCCGGATCTTCTGGAAAGTAATCAATTTTCCAGGACATAATAATCAAGTATAGTACTGGCTTACTTAACAATATTTTTTGAATCTACAAGTCATTGAAGAAGGCTTCAAATCAACCATTTGACTGGTTGTGAATATAGTTCCTTACGGCAAAAGTCTGGTTTCTCTGAGTTTAATATTCTAATTGAAATATTCGAATTCGAATTGTGGTCCGCCTGAATAGAAAAAAAGGAAAATTTACAAAAAATCATGGAAAACCTACCAAATATACATTCAAATATACCTTTTCTACACTTTCTTGAATGTTTGTAGCTTACGAAGTGTAAACTCAAAAAATACTTTTTGATAGACTTTTCCTTGTTTCGGCCAAACATTCTTATTATTTTCAAAGTTGGCATTTGGAAATAACAACTCCAAATCAATAAAATTACTCATTTCAGAATTCTCAGAAAGCTTCCTGCGGAACCTATTCATTTAAAATCAAATGACTGTACTATCTATGTAGGCTATCATCTAGTCTCCATCCCAAACTCATAACCCCAATTGCTTATCGAAAAACTCGGTTTAAAAACTTCTTCCGATGTTTTAAATGCAGGTTCCGTGTTGTAAGTTTGTTAACACCACCTTCAACTTGACTGGCCCTGACGCCGGTGGATGTTGTGACGTCACGGCGTCGCTTGGCAACTGCACTGGCTGCCGTCGTCTCCGATCGTCGGTCTGTGAAAACTCGTTATACCGAGCAGACGGATACTTTGATTTTTTGTAGGTCGCCATTGCGAGCGAATTATGCGATATTGAAATGCCTTTCAGGGGGAAACGTCTTTCACGATATGTTTTTTTTTTCTGTTATTATTTGGAATGTCCCAATTATGTGACTATTTTTTGATAGATGATGTGTGTTTGTTTCTAACGCAAAGAAAGTATTTTTATGCGTCTTCACAACTCGTACCTTTCAAAAGAAAATGTATATGTTACGGTAAATGTTCACTCTTGGGAAATGTACACTTTTACCGTAAAAATGTGTACATTTCCCAAAAAGTTAGGTATATGTGAACTGAATATAATGTATATGTAAATGTGTACTCTTGCCTTTACGTTTTGGTAAATGTATACTCTTACCTTCATGTTTCAAGAAAAGATCATGAATACAATTTTCTTCCTAGTTTTTCAGGACCAATACGATTGGAATCAAACGAATAATAATAATAACATACCTACTTTTCTTTATTATAACAGTTACATTTTATAAAACTATGAAGTAACATATAGAAATTTCATAATGAAAAAAGTTTTATTTATTTGAGCAAGAATTGCTATTGTGGCACTTGGAATTGCATTTTTACAACTGCATTTTTTAAGGAACATGTTCCTTTACAATATTTTACATATTTTAAAACCTTGTCCACCAGTAAGGGACTGCATTCCTATAATTTCTCTTACCGA
Source organism: Leptinotarsa defecta (assembly GCA_015342085.1). Taxonomy (NCBI): domain Eukaryota; kingdom Metazoa; phylum Arthropoda; class Insecta; order Coleoptera; family Chrysomelidae; genus Leptinotarsa; species Leptinotarsa defecta. Next base: position 2,618 of record WOGO01007915.1, read on the forward strand.
TTTCTCAACATCTTGAGGAACACCCACGTATGATATGAACTTTTGTTGGCAAATGGCGAATTCATGCCTAGAATAAGATTGTTTTGAATCTTCCTGTTCAGTTCCTGATTTATATAAATTTTTTTCGTCATCTCTAGACAAAACAACGCAAATAAATTTTTTTTGATCCTTTTTACCACGATCAACGTCTGGAATGGAAACTCTAACATTGTCACCAATCACAGCAGCAGAAAATTTTTCTTTCGAAAGATTACACATTTTGATAGCTTGATTTCCTAAATTTTTCCTTGCTTTTTTTTCGAGGATTATCAATTGAAATTTTCATTTCGTTCAAAATAGAATTCAACTCAAAACTTCCATCTTCATCTTCAATTTGGTTGCATAATGATCCATCATCCAAAATTATGTCTAACGTTTCAATGGAAAATTCATCGTTTTCTGCGACTTTGCTATGAATTGGATGTGTTTACTCCTTCTAGTAATTGCTCTAACTCTTCTTCTGTTTCCAGCTGTTTAACAGATTCCATAGGTGAATTTGATGTTTTCAAACCCAATTTCATTCTTGTTCCGAAGAAAGCTACATAGTGAGTCTGCTTTATACCCTCATGAAAAGCTCTATTTTTCATCAGATGAACATATCTTAAACCTTCCGACCACTTGGTTGTTTGGTAAGTGATAATCCAGGTTGTAGGCATATTCTGAACTCCTTGATTCGCTAGCTCTATCGAGCCCTGGCTTTGGGAATGGCGAGGCTTCCCGTGAATTATTTTCATACCATCACACATTGCTAATTCTTGGATAATTTTATTAGCAAACTCCCTACCATTATCACACTGGAGAATGGATGTGGCTACCAAAAGAGTGAAAATGTCCATAAGTTGTTTTGCTACTTCTAATGCAGTTTTTGTTTTCAGTGGACGCAGTACAACAAATTTGATTGGATGATCTTGATAATTTAAAATAAATTTAAATTCATTATCTGATTGTGTCTGTGAATCTATAAGATCCACTTGACACCTAGAATTCATTTCACTTGTCAAAATTGGTTTTATCATAATTCCTTTTTCTTGCCCTTTAACTTTTTTGACATGCTTCACATAAAGATAAATACAACATAACTGCTTCAGTAGTAATGTTGTTGTATTTGTTATTAATTTCTTTCACTAATCTGTTTCGGCCACCATGGCCAGTTGCCTGTTGCCAGTTAAGCATCATGTATAATTCCATAAGTTTCTTCAATTGTTGCGAAATATTTTGTGCTACCCCCTTCTTTAAATGGACTTATTAATTTGGTTTCCTTCCCCACAACTAGTATATCGTATATCGTATCTTTTTAGCCGGCGGTAATCTACATCACTTTTATTCTTTTCTTTTAACTTTGCTGCCTTTACTTCAAATAATATTTTTTCATACTGATAGTGATTTAAATGAATATTATTTTAGTTTTTTGTGATACAAGCTGTTCTAGTTGGTTTTTAAACTTTTCTTTTTGTTCCATCGTTTTTCAAAAATTCATACTAAAAAAATATTTTTTTTGTAGAAAAATTAAAATTTTAAATCTATAACTGTGATAATTTCAACTTACCTAATTCTCATTTCTCTAAATATGTTAAATTATATCCAGAAATCTTCAGTACTATGGCATTAATTTGTAATGTAATTATTAACATTATAGATAGATCACTTACACGAAATGTGTTACGTGAAATAGTAGCGCCTATTGAACTAGCGGGAACGGTTGTTCGCTTATCACAAGTGCGCATGCGCACCACATTACTAGCATTTGCTTTTTCATATTTTGTATGCTCACCATTCACCAAAACAACATGGTCATTGTGAATTCAATGTACTTTTCCCTTATTTGAAATTGTAAATGTTAGTTGAATGCACATTACCCAAACGAGGAGGCAAATGTGCACATTTACCTGAAAATGTGTACATTTGCCGCAATATCTACTTTCACCGTAACATATAAACATTGGAAATGTTCCAAATTCATTCGAGATAGTTCCAGATTCTGATATGACTCCTTCTGAGCGCACACCTTGACTGGATTATATCTCACACTATCGAAATCACACATTTGGCAGAGGTTTCGCAAAGCTTTTTGCACAAAGTCATTCTTGCGTGACTTTGAGTGAGGATTTCAACGTGATGGCCACGAACTTGGACACACATCCCTTCTCATCACATACAACACTAATAATTTTTTGAAGGAAGTCAATTTCAATCATTTCATTTTCATTTATGTTTCAGGCTTACCCTAAATATCAGTTCAACTATGGCGTTCAGGATGGCCACACAGGTGACCAAAAAACTCAATCAGAAGTTAGAGATGGAGATGTCGTCAAAGGACAGTATTCTCTCGTCGAAGCTGATGGTACAGTGAGAACCGTAACATACACAGCAGATGACCACAACGGTTTCAATGCTGTTGTGACAAGGTCAGGCCACGCTGCTCATCCTGCTACTCCTGTGGCTGTTGCATCAAAGGTCGTTGCTGCTCCTGCGTACACCACGCATGCTGTTGCGGCTCCTGCTTACACCACGCATGCTGTTGCCGCTCCTGCTTACACCACGCATGCTGTCGCCGCTCCTGTTTACACTACTCATGCAGTTGCCGCTCCTACATATACCACGCATGCAGTAGCGGCTCCTGCATATGCTGCTCCTGCCATAGGAATAGGTGAGTAAGTTCTGAAAGTTAGTGCAGCCATGGGGAGTCATCAACTCGTTTGACCATACTGAAATTGGATGACAATTCTGTTTTGGGTTTTTTGATAACTTTTCAATTAGGTTGTTTCGAAAGCTTTAGTGTAAATAGTCATTCAATTTGATCGCAATGTGAGTCATGTGCGCTTTTGTCAACGTTACACAAGTCGATTGACTCCATCAGCATAAACATTGGTTGCTCGGGATTTGGTCAATTCCGTCAGCATTAAAATTGAGGGTCGTTTCTGCTGAGAAAGTTAACGAGGTGCTTTAGAAGATGGTAGTCGGTGGCGAGAGAGTCTGAGGACAATGGTGGGTGAGGTAGAACTTTGACGCTCATTTTATTTGATTTTCGAAAGATGATATGTAGAACATGCAAACGGATGTTGTCATAGAACCGTATCAGACTTCTTTTGTTGACCAGTGTCGGCTGATGCTGACCCAATTGTTAGTACATTTTGTCGATTCCCGCTAACCACCATACAGTGAACATGGTCTTTTTTGGTGGGTTTTCCCCCTTGGGAAGTGTCTGAGTGGGTCATCCGTATCCAACCACTGTCCTAAACGACTCCTGTTGTCGTAGAAGATCAACTTTTCATCACACGTGACGATTCGATCCAAAGAAGGATCGTTTTGGTTGAGCAAAAGCAGAGGAGAACAGACCTCGTAACGTGCCAATTTCTGTCGATCGTTCAAATCGTGGGGCACCCACTTTTCAAACTTTCTGACCTTTCCAATTCGTATTCAACCATTAGAAATCGCATGAAAGCCGACGTCTAGTTCTTCCGCCATCTCAAACACCATTTGTGATGGGTAAGTGTTCACCAAGGTCCTTAAATCCTTGTTCTGGATTACTGTTGGTCAACCACTTCGAAGTTCACCATTTCTGGACGAAAATTCCGAAAACCAATGTCGAATAGTGCGTTCGTTAAGACTATTATTGCCGCATGCCTAGTTAATTTTTTGGGCCTGTTTCGGTAGCGTTCGTAGAGAAAAATTGGCTGAAAATCGCTTAAGGACATTATATGCAAACTGAGAAGAGGCAGAAATTAAAATTTGGAAAAAATTAACAGCATCAAAGTACAACATTTTTTATCGATCGGTATATACCACAAAACAGAAAAATTAATATATATTGAGATGGAATTACAGAAGCCTATGGAATTGAAATGGACAAAATTTTTGAAACAACCTGATATTCACCTATTTGCTGGCGTGCGTGTAAAAACTAACACTCCAAGATCACTACCCTCAGATGCTGTTATTCATTGGCAACTATCTTACAAGGAAGGGTTTTTTTCTAGTTGAGAGATTGCTCTCGTTGAGCATATTCCTTATTCCCTCGCTTTGCTATCAGGAATATCAAAATCAATCATACAAAGAGCCGTAAACCATCATAACCTTGAATATTTGGAGGGCTTCAACATCTTGAGTGATCATTATTATTTCTTTCGGAAACAAAGATCAACAGGCGAACTTCTATCGTATATCACCAATATTTGGAGTAACGTCACCAAGAAACATGGAGAATAGAGAGCTGTTGCGCTTGATATTTCTGAGGCCTTTGACCACGTGTGGCATAAGGGTTTGCTGGCCAAACTTCGATGGTACGGCTTGTCGAATCATTTTGTTTCCAACCCTCCTTATTTACTGGAGAAGATGAAGAATCCAATATATTTATTGTCCCGATTAGTGGATTACTATACCAACAGAGTTTAATTACCTAAGTATACGGATCACTGCAGAACCTTCTGCAGAAATATAAAATCATGAAACACGGAAAAATATTCAAATCAGAGGCACGAGAAAATACCGTGGGTATCCCCCTGGGAAGTGTAAACGGTCCCATGCTTCTTATTATTTTCGTGGATGATATTTTAGAAATCCTAAATGATGACAGTGAAACTTCTCAAATCACCAATTATGCTGATGATACAAATATGTTAGTGTCAAGTCACAACTATCCAAGCCTAATTATAGAGTCGAGTAATCTGGTTCTCAAAGAACAATTTGATTCTGAATGTTGAGAAAACGAATTTTATTTTATTTAGAACGGCACAGCAAAGAATTGAACCACCAAGTATAATTAATCAGTCAAACAATGAACTTGCAGTTCAGAACTCTACAAAATTTCTTGGCATATACCAATGCAAGTGTTCGTTAACATATCATGCACTTGCATTGGTATAAGCATATTACAAATCTAGGAAAGAATGGAATTAAATATTTTACAGTATCAGAGTTATTGGCTCCTACTTCAATGAAAAAATCACTAAAAATTATATATTCTGCGAATTTTGAATCTTTATTCAAATTTGGTATGATATTCTGGGACAGCAGCAGTTATACCTCTGATATATTCCAAAAAAGAATTATGAGAGTTATTTTCAAACTCAACTTTCGTCAGTCATGCCGGGGAATCTTCAAGGCAAATATCTTGATAGTATATGTGATCTATATCTATGAGAGTAAAGTATACCTATTTAAAAATAAAAATAGATTTTTGGAAGCTAGACCAAGTCATAATTATCCTAAGCGCAATATGAATATATATTTTTGAATTCACAAATTGACAGTGTCATCCATACTATGCGTCTATATGGTTTTTCAATAAATTACCACAGAGACTTAAAATGTTAGAGAGCTTGGAAAAATTCAAAACAGGTGTCAAAGAGCTTTTGACCAAGTTAGAACTTTATTCACTTCAGGAATATCTATATAAGTTATAAACATGTTTGAAGTTTTCTTTATGAAATGTAGAGTATTCTCTGAAATATTTGATATTATTATTATTTCTTTATTTTTCAGGTCATGATCTTGGACTTGGATATCATTAACGATAACTCCTTCCAACATCCATTTTCAAACACATTGCTCTACAGCAGCTTCAATCAGTAGAAAACTAGCCCAATTTGGTTTCTATGGTTGTATTGCAGCAAATAAGTTTTTGCCTTACATTAAAGCAAAATTTGTATGATGTGAAATGTGTATTTTCGTATTTCGGAAAAATCTTACACTTCTTTATTTATTTTATAATTTTTAGTAATGATTTCTTTCGAAATACTTTGGATTCGACCGCTGTGCTAAATGTATTTTGTTTGTTTATACCATGTTGTTCTTCTCTGTGCTTGTATTTTGTTTAGTATGTAAATATCATTCAGTGGTAGTTTATCTGTCACGCAGTATTGTTTTCATTATCATGTTTATATTAATAAATATATCCCATTCATGAATACAGTTCCATTTATTTTGATAGTACTTCAAAATAACGTTTTCAATGCAAAAAAAAAACAATCAATTTCAATTGATATGATTGTTGACAATTTTAAATGTTTGTACCTTCTATTAAATTCCCCTCCAAGCATGCAAAAAAATACTCTTACGACATTGATTCTAATATTTCGACGAGTTGTATTGCCATCATCAGGGAAACTAAAATAATAAAGATATAATGCTAACATAATGTTGATTTTGAAAAATACTTATAAAATCCATGATAAAAAACTAATTGATACATTTTATTGTGTGATTTTCACTGTAAAGGGTTATAAAGGTTTTACTAATTAGTTTTAATTTGTGTCGGCCAGTTCTGTTCAAAAATCCATGAAATTGTTTAAAATGGTGTGAAGTTTAAAATATATGAGCACAAAAAATCTTTCCTAAAGTATGAAAATTAATATACGGTTACCACGTTAAATTTTTTTTGAAAAGATCGTCATATGAATGATTCAGTGAATATTGAAGTAGTGAATATGCAAAATTGCGATCGCAGTAACATGAATATTCGAAAAATTATGAAAAACTGATTGATTACCAAGGTCAAATTTATTCGCAGTAATGCCAATACACGTAAACAAACAATTCTAAAACAGTACCAAAGAATACGAAGTCAAAGTTTAATCATTGAGATTGACAGATGTGTCAAATCTTTTGTATTACATTGAACACTTAATTTTTTAAATTTTCATTGTGTTAATAGATTTCACAATATACGTATTGAAATTTATGTATACGATTTTGACTTGATGATCCATCATTTCCTTGATCCAGATGCAACAGATAAGAATATATCTTGCTTAAATGATTCATATCAGTTTTCTTGTTAGTAGTTTTTCAGAATTTCAGCATTATAAAATAATAATAATAATATTAATAATGTTTATTCACTAATAATCAATAAAATAATTAGTAAGTATACAGGATGGTGAAAGTAAATAAACAGTGCTTGTCACTATCACTTTACGTGACTGCTTATTCACATAGAACACGCAGCAAATGGTTCCCAATAAGAAAATATAATTATCATTGAGAAGCGTACAATAAAAAATTGAAAGTTGGTGATGAAATTCATAACATTTATACATTCCATCAAATATTGAAAATTGATTTATTAAATATCTCTAAAGAGCGATATACGGTATAAGTGAGATGAAATTTGTTAATGTGATTTAAAATTTGTAAAAATGTGTCCATTCATATTCGACAAATATGGTTTATATATTTATTTCTTCTTCTGACTAAAAAAATCATTTATTTCTTCTCTTTGGCAATTTATCAGCAATTGTTTTGTTTTTTTTCTTGAAGAGATTGATATCATTTGAGTTCTTTATTTCGACAGGAAGTGAAGAATATAGTGTCAGTACTAGATAATTATAAAGACGCTGTCCTATTGTTTTTTTCAGCGTGGTACGCTTAACATATTATATTTACTACTGATATCATGTTGATGTGCCACAAATTTGGAAGGTTCATATTTGGATCATAGCGAAACAAAAAAGTTGCCCGGCATCCAAGTTAGGAATCACACGTTGAAAGGTAAGACCTCGTTAATCCTTAGCTCGTTTTGAATAATCTAGAAGTGAAGTTGCGTGAGTAAGCTGGCATTGTGAAGATATCAAAAGAAAGTTTTTGCTTTACATTACATGAGCATTCAACTATGAGAAAGCTCACTGTTAACCAAAAACAACAACGTTTTGATCATTCTGAGCAGTGTTTGGCCGTGTTTGAACAAAACAAACCAAAATATTTGCGTCGATATGCGACAATGGATGAAACGCGGATCCATCACCCCACTCTGGAATCAAAACGATCGTCCTGAGTGAAGAGCAACTGGTGAACCTCGTCCAAAGCGCCCGAAAGCACAACAATCGACTGGGAAGATTATGGCCTCGGTATTTTGAGATGTTCGTGGTGTAATATTCATTGACTATCTTGAGAAGGAAAATACCATCAACAGTGAATATTATTTAGCGTTACTGGAGCGTTTAAACACCGAATTTGCAAAGAAACGACCACATCTGACATGAAATGAACTTCGAATTGCTCCCACTTCGGTGGTATTCGCCAGATTTGGTTCCCAGCGACCACTGACTGTATGCAGACCTCAAAAAATGCTCATCGGTAAGAAATTTCGCTCGAATGAAGAGATTATTGCTGAAACTGAAGTCTATTTTGAGACAAAAGATGAATCGTTCAGAAAATTATCACAACACAACAAAAAAATATTTTTTGAATGTTTCCTACACTGAATTAGTCAATTTCTACTAATTTTGGGGTGATAAAAACG
>WOGO01007916.1:0-10895 GCA_015342085.1 Leptinotarsa defecta
CCTCAAAAGCGTTCTGGTTTAAACAAGTGTCCGAGACTATTTCGGACTGTTTGAGATTTTTTGTTTGTACGCACCATGTCTTGCGCAGTTTCCAAACGTTTTGGGATGTTAGAACCAGAACAAACCTTATATAAAATGATTTGAAATCCCTGATTCAGGGATTTCATAGATAGACAATGGAAGTCCGAACTAGTGAAATTCATTCAGTGAAATGTTTGAGAAATGTGAATTGTTGATGTGTGGCGACTTCAGCATTCCCACTTTCAATGTCAATAATGAATATGGGAAATCACTCATCAGGAATAATGTCTGTTCATTTAGGAACATAACACAACTCAATTCTATTTCTAATAAAAACTTGACTTGATTTTGTCTAAGATAAGTTTTGAAGTTAATAGAGACTATGTTCTCTGGTCAGCGAAGACGGCCACCATCCTGCTCTGAAATTTGAATTCAGTGTAAAACAAGCGGTAAGCAACAACTTCTTCTACAAATCAGAATCCCCTAAATACAATTTTCCTTTAATATATGATATGTTTCTCAATATAGATTGGTCAGTTATAAATGCAATTACCGACGTTGACGGGACTTGTACCTATTGAATTTTATGGGATAATCAATAATATTTTTTCTACTTGTGTTCCAATTTTTGAAAATAACACAAAAAGGTATCCGCACATAATAACTCTTACATTTTTCAGATGCAGATCACTGAGTTTAATATTATCAAGGCCTCTACAAAACTCAAGAATAAAATGTCTTTGGGTATCGATAATATACCTAGTTTCATAAATATTTTAGCTAATCCACTTTGTCACATTTTCAACATAATTATTAAATCGAAAGTATATCCAATATTGTGGAAAACAACAAAAATTTGTCCGGTTTTGAAATCCGGTGATACAGCAAATATATCTAACTACAGACCTATTGCCATTCTGTGTGGCTTTGGTAAATTATTCGAAATGACTTCATAAGATTTAATCTATTACTCAGTGAGAAACACAATCTCACCTTTTCAACATGGCTTCATGACCCGAAGAACCACTTGTTACTAATTTAACCTACATTACTGGGGTCCTTGACTTTCAAAGTCAAGTAGACTTCATTTACACTGTTATCCAAAAGACTTTTGACACCACTGATCATTACTGAGTACTAACTAAATTAAGAGCAGTTGGTTTCTCCGAATCACTAATTGATCCAACGAAATCTTACTCACTCAGAAGAACTCAGTTTGAATATGGAATATGGAGGGTACACGTCCGATCGCTATGTAGCTGGTTCGGGAGTCCCACAAGGCTCCAATTTAGGTCTACTTCTATTTTTAATATTTATAAACGATCTACCACTTGAACTTAGTGCCACCCATCTTCTATTCCCTGATGATTTGAAAATATACAGTATGTTACCTGTATTCAAGACTGTTCCTTACTACAAAATAATTTAATATCATTGAAACTCAAACTCAACATCAACAAATGCAAAATCCTAACGTTCTTGCTACAGCTACGAAATAAGTAACATTCAGCTTCAAAGATTTGGATGTAATATTTGACAGTAATTTTGAAATTAATTTGTAACTTGAGAAAAGGTTTTGGCTTTCTACTTCTCCATCTTTATACAAAAAATATCGGATGCCATCAGTGAGAATGACATGTAAGTAAAATGTCACTTCTTTCATCTACTATATTTTGTAGGAATCCTGTGGATGATATCTAATTCAATTCCATAACGAATGTTTGAAATACAAACTGAACAGAGAAAAGTATTTTTCGTATAATTCCAGTTTGTGTCTGAAAGTTACTTCTTTGCAGGATCTACACATTTTTGTATAGAGTTTTTTTTTTAATTGATAGCTTCCTTCCCTTCATTGGAAGATTTTTTTATATTACTTATTTTAACATATATTTCAGTTTTTCACGATATAATATTATAACAATAATACTCTGTTAAATCCCTTGATATTAGGAAATGACATGGGATACGTCAACCAGCCATTGATGAAATTATAAGAAACACATATCATAATCACAAAATTGAAACTGCAACATATACATACACATGTATAAACATATATTATAACATATTACAAAATATAGTTAAAAAACACTACCATAGTAGAAAAACAAGTTTTATTTGTAATATTTCCTCATATTTTTAACTAGCGACCTCCATTTCGAAAAATACATCTCCGCTACTACAAGAATTTTCTACACTACCCAGTTGAGCGTTTCCATCCTTCAGTTCCACGATTAAATCATCATTACAGGCTGTACCTATCATCCCATCACTATTTATATAAAATTGCTGATTCGGGCCATCGTTACTTCGATAAACAATCAAATTATGTAGAAGTTTGCATCCGTTTTCACCATCCAGAGCATACCTAAAACCAAAAAAACAGTATTTGTTTTTTGTTGTTTTTTTTTTAGTTAATGACAATAAATTCAGCACTCACAGAAGGTTAAACCTGTTCGTGGGCTATATCATTTTAATATACAATATACAATAAGTCCTGTTTTGAGAATTTTTGGAAAACATCCTGTATCCATGCATCGATTAATTGAATATGTTAATGGCATTTTGATTTAATTCACCATCTGTTTTAGAATTTCAGCGCGGATATCGTCATCGCCTGGAGATTTTTTTGACTTCAACTCTATTATTACTTCAGTTTCGTTAATAGGGTATAAATATAGAATTCTTAAGGTTCGATGATTTTATTTGCTCTGTTCCAGAGATCTTTTGTATTGTTTTTGTTCTGTTCAATGATTTTATTTACATATGCCTTTTTAGCTATATTTATCAATCTATTCAATTTTCATATGAATTTCTGAGTTTTTTATATATTTCATTTTTTGTATTCGCCATATCGATGATTTAAGATGTAATCAATTTGGATCTAGGGCGTTTTTTATTTTTTATTCTTATGGTAATTGTATTTTTTCAATGTGAAATTTGATTTTTTTATAAATGAATGAGCTATAATTTCTGTGTCTTCTTGGTTATACAGTGTCACCATTAAAGTGCGCTCCATATGGGAAACTTTTTTTTCAAAAAGTTTCAATGAAGTTTAACTTCGGCACTTGTTTATGCTTCAAACTTAACTTAAAAGGATGCGGCCAACTGCGACCCACTGACGTTCAGTGTTTGTCAAATTCAACTTTTTTTTGAAAAAAAATGAAAAAGTGCATTTCTAGATCGAATTTAACAAAAAGTTACTTGAAAAAGTTGTGTCTACGGCAATTTTATATCCATATGCCAAATTTTATGCAACTAGGATAAAGTTAACGTTTTGCTTATTTTTGACAGATATCCCCTTTATTTTAAAAAACAAGTTCGGTTAATTGTCATCAATTCATGTATACATAACAAACTCTTCATGGAGTTTAACTTTTCTGATACATTTTTACTTATACGGACATTTTTAGAGAGGAATTAAAAATGTGCTATAAAGATTTTAACATGTCATAACATAATCTTCCATGTAATCATATTCGGATAGAAGATCTATATTTATGTCACCTGTAATAATGTGAATATCGCTTGATTTTAGCGTTTCTAAGTATTTGACTAGTTCTCTATTAAACTGTATGGTGCAGGAATTTGGTGATTTATATGTTGCAGTGACTGATATTTCTGCGATTTCTCTGATATTATGAGAATAATCTAGTGATTCATTTATAAATACGATAACGCCATCATTTTTATTCAGGAAGCCCTCATTATATAACGTTTGATATCCATTCATATGTATAACCCCTAGATCTTTTACTATAAATGTTTCTGTTAAAACAATAATATCAAATTTTCCGGGAATTTTTCGAAAAAATATAGTAATTTCATCTATGTTTTTCATTATGCTGCGTATATTTAAATGTAATATATTCAAATTGTCACGAAAGTATTTACTTAATTCATCAATATCAGACACTTTTTCGGCTATAATCGAATCATTTTCATAGTCCCTAATATAAGGATCCATAATAAACAAAGTATACCAATTCTGTATTCAAAAAAGACTAGAATAAAAACATCGAGATAAGATAAAAGATCTCTAAGAAAATGTCTATTCATAATTCAATTAATGTTTAGTACGGGAGGTATATTTAATATGTTAGATCTCTATCTTCAGACAACTAGGTAAAGAGTAAATCTTGATGATCAGTAGAGTGTTGGGTTCATTTTTTGATACGCAACTTCAATTTTCCTCGAATTACTGGAGAATCAGCTTCAGTTTCGGGTTTTCTTTTTCTTAGGGGTTTCCCGTAGTGTGGTATTTTTTCTTTTGGTGTTGGATTCGACTGGCTTACTGGTTTCTGGCAAAATCTTGGATAAGGCAGTAGGTTCTGGTTTATCGAAAAATATCTCTTCAGTTTGTTGGGTGATCGCTGTCGGAGGAGCGCTGGGAATCTTATATTTTGCTAGTCTTGCACGTAGCGCTTTGTTCTCTTGTCTTTGTATCTCACTTAAATCATTAGAAACTGAAATATGAGTTGCTTTTAGTTTAATACAATTTTTGAGGATGATTTGTTTTTTGACATAAGAGATTAATTCAACTTTCAGTGGACTCCTATTGGAACGACCCAATCCATAAAAATTGTTGATATCTGATTCTACAAGGCCTACGTTGAGTAAATCATTGACAGTGTCACATAAAAATTGAAGCGATATATCTTGTGGAGCTTTCTATAGACTAAATATCAACAAATACTTTTCTATTGTTCCTATCCAAGAACTCAATCTTTTTTCCAGTTCACAGTTTTTTTTGTTCCAGATTTTTTAGTTTATTTTTCAAAGATCCGACTTCTAATAGCACTCTAGCTTCACTTGCTTCAATTGTATTTTTTAATTCTGTTTTACTTCGTACTATTTCTTCATATAATTGATGTATTGTTATTTCTTTTCCATAAGTCATTTTACGTATAGTAGTACCAACTACACCTATCGGGAGAAAGTTTTATGTGTAAAACAACTGTGCTATTTCTTGGTGCTGTCCTAGTTTCGGTTGGTTTTGCTGGCTTCATTAACAAATGACTAGTTTTCACAATTTATTGTTAATTTACTTTTTTTCACTAGGGTTATCTGCCTGACTTCATAACATATATTTGAGAGTGGTCACTGGATTTTTATTCCAAGAGGAACTCGATTTATTTGCGATTTTGTGGGAGCATTTTTAGAAACGATGTTCACGATAGAGATATAGTACCAATATGCATTATAACTTTCTGAAACTGCGCCGAACCATCACAGCACAGTCCTATCGTGAGGAAATTGACAAATTATTCCAGAAACTGCGTCAACAGCAGCTGGTACTGATGGTCAACAGAAAAGTAACGATCCTGCTTGTTTCTCAAATTACGTTCGTAATCAATTATTATGCACCAAGTACTGCTGCTATAAAAAATTACAGACGAGAAACAATTATCAATCTACCAATCAATGAGGACAAAATAATGGACAAGGAATTGAAGAAAAAACTGTAGAAAATATATACATACAATAGAACAGTTGACACTTCATATTCAAATATCAAAACAAGAATCAAATTGCTTATTCATTAGAAGTATTTGAAAGAGTGCTATAATGTTGCTTTCAGCACAGTTTTTAAGTCCTAGGTCCTAGACGCATCGACAATTTTGAAGAATCCTATTCTTGCACCATCTACCACATGTGATTTTTGCAGCATCCATCACACATGTATCAAGTTGCATTAATCTCTTCATTCGCGTCGAGAGTGTTTCATAAAACAAAAGAGAATTTGTGGAAAACAAGGGTTTCAATGTATCTTATTTTATGTATCTTATTTGACCATTGCTCCAAAATAATAAGGACGTGACGGACCCAAAAGTGAAGTTGTTGACATGTGGTATTGCTTTGAAGATTGATTTTTGAAAACGAAACGGTTTTTCCATATTCCGGTATGAACTTAAATTAATAGAATTTTTCTTTCAGGAAATTAGATACCTATATACTAAAAGTTTTCAATTTGACAGACCCTGCCGGAAAAAACGAAACAGACAAATATCAAATTTGTTTTTAAACATTCAGAGTAACTTGGAGTCTATGTCTACAAATGTGGACTCTGAGGATTCCTTAAGTTTGTAGTACATAAATTGATTCTATTTAATTTAGTCTTTTCTCGTATGGTCTTGTAGAATAAATTCGATAATGTAATTTTTCTGGAACGAACCTAAAGACTTTCACACATTTTTCAAAATGAAATCTATGGTATCTCGTAGTATGAAAAAAATTAAAAGTTCCACTTGGTAGATTTCGTTAATATGAAATTTTATACTTTATTGCATAAGGATTATAATTAGGTTTCCTAACGGAATACTAAGCTCATTTTGATCAACCTGTCTTATCAATTTTCTGATAATATTCATATTTTTATGGAAAGATATATCGTGAAATCTGTTTTTTCCATTACTATTATCTCAAAAGAATTCAATCTTGAAAATATTAGTTGCGTTATAGTTACCATGTTATAGTTAGTTGCCATTACCATGAATATTTCGACTTTGAGTTACCTAAACATTATATAAATACTATCAAAACACCTTTTACGAAGAAAAGGGATTCATTAGTTAATCTATTTCTTAGTTTAACATTATTCATATGAATATTACTGGAGTTCTTTTCCAACACCAAACACTTCGACACGTGTTTCGATCACCAAGTGATCATCTTCAAGAGGAAGATCAAATGGAATCAAAATATTCAAATGAAAGGAGAGCGTTATGATTTCAACTAGATAATTTTTTTAGGAGTATTATTAGAAAAACCGCCATTTGTTTTTTTTTTTAATTCATCAACATATTTTTTGCCAAATAGGCAAAACATATATCATATATTATGTTATCAAAGTTGCATTATTGAATGATTTTTTGTATCTAGATAGTATCTGTTTTAGACAGTGGTTTTCCACTAATATAGTTTCTGTTGTATTTTCAGCTATTTTGAACAGGATCAATTCCATCGGCGATAGATTCAGTAATGTATTATGTATTTCCACCAGAGAATATCAAAACACTTGAATGTGCCAAATTGGATGTATGAACAATATAAAAAATATCATACAAACACGGCAGCAAACCGTGTTCTACGCAGTCTGACAAATGAAGTTTGCAAAAATATACCATTGAACGAAAAAATAGATACATTTTTTACTGTATCAACGTCTTTCTTGTCTCAAAGTTCATCTGGTATTGATGAACTTTTTATTTTGTTCCGCTCAATTACCATACATTGGAATGCTCGCTTACTTTAACATACAAAACATTCAATGTTCATTAAACTTCTACGGAAACATGCCCGAATTTCAAATATTCATATTTCAGATATTCATATACGAATGGTTCTTCTACTAGTTGATATCATCATTGCTATCTCTAAAACGATAGATCCTACAAAGTTAGTCACATCATACAAACACGGCAGCAAACCGTGTTCTACGAAGTCTGACAAATGAAACTTGCGAAAATATACCATTGAACGAAGAATTAGATACATGTTTTACTATATAGACGTTTTTCCTGCCTCAAAGTTCGTCTGGTATTGATGAACTTTTCATTTTGTTCCGCTTAATTAGCAAACATTAAAATAGCTTGCTCACTTTAACATACAGAAAAATCAATATTCATGAAACTTCCTCGAAAACATGCCCGAATCTCAAATATTCATGTATGGCACTTTTTAATGTATAGCCGTTTTTATAATTTTTTTCTGCTTCAGAAAAAATATAACGTTGGTCATTATTTGTTTATAACAAATTGTTAAACTTATAAACAATTGGCAATTCTGCCAAACTATTTCAAAGTGCAAATTATGATTTGTGAAAGCAAAATTATTTCTTAACTAATTATTTAAACAATCGAAATATAAAAAAATCGATTTTAAACAATTAAAAATTAAAATTAATGAAAACAATTTTTTTAATCATAATTATCTCTAGAGAACAAAACAACAAAAAACATTTTTTCAAAAATATTGAATTTCTCTATTTGTTTAAAATAACTTAATAAACAAATTACGTAAAAATTCATATCCTATGTTAGTAACTGCTATTGTTTGATGTGAAAACATACAGCCAAATATCAATTGAAAAAAAATGTTTATCAACAATTTTTAGATATTTCATTTTGCAATAGTTATAAAAAATCATAATTAACAAATTAATAAATTTTTATGGACTTTTATCGCAGGATCGTATGAAGTATATATATCAAAAGGGCTCCACGATGTTTAAAATCTATAGGTCAATTATTTATACCTTTTATTCCATAGTTTATGCCAACGGAGATTGGGAAAAAATTTCTTAGTTAACAATTGAATAACTTTTTGAAAAATGGTGATAAAACTTTTTTTTCTACGGGACTCGATTCATTCAAGTGTTAAGAAGACACTAGAATATTTTCAAATTTTCAAAATGACATTTTATGCTATAAAAAAATTATTTCTTTTGATAAACTTTTTTTAGCGGCAACGCGCGCATGCCGTAGCAGCCGCGCGGAACCCTATTTTCAACGTCAAATTGAAATTATAAATAATGGACATAGAGTTTCGGGAGTCAGGACTTTTTTATCGGAAATTTCCCCTCTTTTACGAGCTTTTTTCAGAATTGCTTAAATATTAATATTTTTTGAGTTATTAACGAAAAACTAAATACCATTTTTATTAATCTTATTTTTTTAATAACAATTGCAATTCTTTACCTGCACCAAAATCCTTCAAAAACTTTTTTCTAGAGGTGATTTTGAATCGAATGAGCTATCGCTCATATTTTTAGGAACTTTATCTCTATTTTTCATGTTTTTGAACTTGTTGATTAGACTATCGAGGCGGGAATCGAATCCACAGCCTTCCGATCGTGAATCGGGCGCACTACCACCGCGGCCAATTTCGTCTGCAGATAGGAACACTATCGTAAAAAACTAACGCGTTGCGTATGGTTTTTAAGAAAGAACTTTTGAATGTTAAGAGTTCGGAGAAATCTGGGGCTGCATTTCTTTAAAGACCAGGACTTTGCGAAACCAAGTAACTGACATTTGACAAAAAATCGTTACAATTAATCGTAGCGTGTAAACAATGCTCTACTCTTTCGATTTATTGGAGCGATAAATAGTTCAATCAATTGTTACGATTTATCATAGCGTGTAAAGCCCACTTAAGTCACAATGGTTGAATCTGAAAACGCAAATACTACAGAATACAGTTCCGAGAACCAAAAACTTCTAAAATGTGCTGACCATTGTTCTTAAATATCCTGAGAAACTTCAAATAACCCACAATAATTTTAGTTTTAGATATGAAATAAACAAAATGGTGCAACCAATCCTATTAGATCATAACAATACCGTGGCCAAAATTTTGCGTTTAGTGCGTCTCAAATCAAGAACTTTAAATTGAGTTCGCAAATGATTATTTGCTGGATTTTATTTATACCACTTCCTTAAACTCACAAAGTAGCTCATTCAAGTTCAATTCTTCATTTAAATTGTACAATACATTTCAATTAGAAGTAGAATCAAGTCTCGGACCCTTTCCTATCAAAACATGGCCAATCACAATCTGTATCTGCACTGAAATGGGAAGGACTAGAGTTTTATAATTTCCGCAAGAAACGCAAGATCTGTGATCCTTTCGACTTCAGCTGGTTGCTCAAATTCATTATCCGCTAACTGGATATTCCCAGATTGCAAATGCAATACTGCATTTTCATATAGTATGAAAACGGTTGAGGAAGCTATTGGATAGCAATAAACCTATTGCGGTATTTTTCTGAAGGTGGTTGACAATGTTTCGTGGTTTATTTCATTAGTCTAGTATGATATAAATTGATTTGAGATCCCTGAAAGGATCTGTAAAAAATGAAAAAAGAAATTAGCTGAAAAAAATTATATTTAGCAAAAAACTGAAATTACACTGAATTAAAATATAAGCAACAACCAACAAATCAAAAAATTCAAATGTTAACACGAGATGAAAATTAAAAACTAAGGGCAATCGAAGTCAAAGAGCAGGATCAACTGATCAGTATCAACGTGGAAAGCCTCTGCACTAACGTTCCTGTCGAAGAAGCACTTCAAATCATACAGAAGAAGCTATCCGAAAATGGGGACCTGAAAGATAGAACAAACTTACCGTTACAAGTAAAAATGTAATCACTAGGATGTTGTGTACGAAACTGCTACTTCCATATGGAGTGGCTATTTAAGAAGTCCACAAAAAACTTCGAGTCTGGTTGAGATACGTTGACGACACCTTCATAATATGGAACCATGGGAATGCAGAACTAGACACTTTCCTCAATCACATCAACAACGTGAGTCCTTTCATCACTTCCACAATAGAGAAGAAAGTCCACAACGATTTGACATTCTTAGACGTATTGATGAAGAGGGACGACACTTAATGGGAAACATCTGTATATCAAAAACCCACTCACACGGAACAGTATCTGAACCAGGAATTCGACCACCATCAATCGACTAAGAGAGGAATCATCTCTAGTAGACCGTGCTTTCGAGCTCTATAATACAAAGAAAGGTTTCGAAAAAGAGTTAGGCGTCATCAAAGATGACCTTTAACGGAATGGCTACTACAAAGTGATGATGGAACATCACTAGCTAGAAGACAGCAATAGCCTCACAAGGAAGAGAAGCCGCCACAACCAGTACTTGTAGTTCCCTACATCAGAGGATTGTCGGAGAGAATAGGAAGAATTGGGTTCAAGTATAACATCAAAACCAGCTTCAGATCTGGGAACACTATCCGTAGCAGCCTCACAAAAACCAGGCCACCAAACGCGGACTGCGATTCCAAAAATTTCATTTACCGGATACCCTGCGAGTGCGGAGAATCATTCATCGGTGAAACTAAGAGGTCAT